>QRFJ01002363.1:96557-200625 GCA_006176705.1 Cocos nucifera
CACCAACTGCTCTCTTATTAGATAGTTGGTATATTTTTTAATATGCTTTAGATTGGTATCTAATCAATAAAGATATAATCTATCTTAGAGAGTACGGTCCGTATCCTTAGAACATGGACCATCTCTTAAAATTATAGGCTAGTCAAAATTAATTTAAAAATAATAAAAAAATTAATAATAAAAATAATTTATCCCAATAATACGAACCATATCCATAGATCACGGATTTCGTCTCAAAGATTAATGATGTATTGGGTGCTATTCAAATTGGCTCACAATAATGTGTTTTCATAGCACACCAAATATATTAAGAATGATTATCACTTTATATGCCAACATTTTGTTCGAGGTATAGTTTGCTTAATCTCTATCAACTTCTGTTGGCTAGGCTACTGATATCTTCATTAAGGCTCATTTTTTTAACTATTTTTCGTGCCTTGGTTTCCTAACTCAAGCTGGCACCTATATTCCACCACCTTGAGTTTAAGAGGGGTGATTGAGTGATTTTAGGTATCAGGTAATAATCTAAGTCAGCCCATAATATTTTCTTTCATTAACATGATTTTGTATCTACTTCTATTAATTTTCTTAATTAGTCTGATCTTGTATAGGGTGATTTTAAGGATCACAAAATAACAAATATTCATCCATAATATTTTTTTTTTTATTAGTATGATCCTATGTTAGCCTGTATTATTTTTCTTGTATAGTGTCTTACACTAATATGTAGAACCTCTTAAGATCACGCCTTGAATATGATATGACAGAACTACAATTTTTTTTCTTTCCCTCTCTCTATCTCTCTTGATTCTTTCCTCTAACATCCTCAATGCATTGAAGCTGAGGAATGTATTCCATATATTCAATTTAAAAAGCCTATTACTATAGCTATCTATCAAACATATTTAAAAACTAGGACATTTAGATGTGATGACATCACGGAGTCAAAAATAAGCATTCGATAATAAAATTCAAATCATATCATATGAAATACATGATAAAAATAGTTGGATTGTAGAGGTTCTTGCCGATCTAAATTTACAAGTTAGACCACAGCTACATCATGGATCGTTGTAGTTCTTTATTTTTTTCTTAGAAATGGATAACATTCTTATTTGAAAGAACAGTTTTTTTGCTGATTAATCCTTAAAAATTTTGTATTTAATTCTTGTATTTTCCATATTTATGTTTTGATCCCTCTGAAATCTTGTAACTTATTGCATATACATCCTTCGGATTAAACAAAGCTATATCATATAGAGTTCTAATTGCTATTCCAGTTGCACTTGAGGTTTCACAGAAAGTTCCTCTTGAGAAGATGGCTGCTGGGTTGTAGCTCAAGTTGGAGTTCTTGTATATAAAAAAATCCCTCCCCAACAAGCTGTATTTGAAGCAATATTTGTTTATGCTGCATAAGGTAAAAGGCACACCCATTAAACCTTATCTTGAGGTGTTTAATTTCATTATTATTTATTTAAAGAATATTGGTGTCCAAATTGATGATGAAGATCAAAACCTATTAATTACTGTTGAAGTTCGTTACCTCCTTCATATAAGTATGTTAGAGATACCTTTGTCTATGGTAGAGATACTATTTCTATAGAGAATGTTAAAGCACTCTTACCTTCCAAATCACTAATTGAAAAGCATATAACCAGGAATGTGAGTGAAGGTCTGGCAGAAGGCTTAGTTGCTAAAGGGAGTTACTAAAGGTGCTTAGTATAAGATCCAAGTCCAGACCGAAGTCTAAACACATGAGTTTGACTTGTCATTATTGTCATAGGCAAATATATATTAAGACTGATAGTTATAAGTTAAAAAATAAGCAACAGAAGGATCAAAGGAAAATTTTTTTTGTAGAAGCTAGTATAGCAAATGGTGTTTTTGGTAGTACTAAAAATAATCTTATGGTGACTGATAGAGTTAGATCCACAGACTAATGGATCCTAGATTTAGATTGTTTCTACTATATATATATATATATAGGTAGAATAGGTTTCAGTCGATCAGAGCCCAGCCTACATCCGATCAGATCTTCGATTATTCGATCAGCGTGCATCTTTAAGCGTGTGTCTGAAAAGATCGTCAGCTGAAAAAAATAGGCATGTGCATGAAAAAAATTTAGGAAAAAAAATAGACCTGCTGCCTGAAAAAATTCAGAAAAAAATGCCTGAAGAAAAAAAGCAAAAAAAAAATAGACCTATTTTTTTTAGCTTTTTTTTCAATTTTTTTTAATTTTTAGTTTTTTTATTTTTTTAGGCACTTTTTTGAAAAAAAAATTTGCCTAAAGATGCCTTTAGGAGGCCCAAAAAATTGAAAAAAAAATCAAAAAAAAAATCCTATACCTTGAGGAAGGAAAGAGAGAGAGAGAGAGAGAGAGAGGGAAAGAAGGCGCGAGAGAGAGGGAAAGAAGGTGCCTTCTTTCTCTCTCTCTCTCTCTCTCTTTTCAGATTTTTTTTTAGGTTTTTTTTTCTAAATTTTTTTCAAGTTTTTTTTATAGATTTTTTTTCTGAATTTTTTTCAGCTTCAGCTTTTTTTTCTAATTTTTTTTAAAAAAATTAAAATAAAATAATATTTTAATTTAATTAAAATAAAATAATATTTGAGATCTACTCGACTCAACTAGAATATCAACTGAGTCAATGAATTCGATATATCAATCATGTGTCATTGATAATAGTTACTTTTAATAGTACTAAATAAATATTTTATTACCATAAGATTAACAAGGTTAGGCTCCATGACATTTCCAAGTTAGTACATCAAAAACTTTTAATTCTTTTTTATGATTTTACCCTAGCCATAACCGCACTCTAGCTCCTGATCGATAAATTATATTACCATGCTTTTGCCTAAGGTAAGGCTATCCATAGCATCATGTTTTTGTCTATGACTGAGCTACCTACATTGTAATATTCTTGCCTACAATAGGGGATCTCCACACCATTGATATTTTTTTTCTAGTAATATTTTACACTGAAACTCTAACAGCCCCTAAAACGCAGTACAAGAGGATCTATTTGGTCTAAACTCTTAACAACCATATGGTAGAATCTATTCGGTCTAAACTCACTCCCATATATATATATATATATATATATATATATATATACACACACACACACACACACACACACCATGGTTTCGGTGGGTTACATTAGTCTAGCTTCAATTTAGCATTAGTAGCTATCAGTCTCCTACTTCCCAAATATATTAAATAAACCAGCAGACAAGTCTGCTTCAAAGTTCAAGTGCCAATTCCAAATGCAACGAAGTCAACAATCGGGCCGTAGATATGATTGCACGAAGTTAAATAGAATAGCCAGCTCTTCCGGTCATCCTTCGATATTTCAAATTAGACGTCCATTCGATCTGACAGGTACATCGGCTAAATTCCAATCAACGGCAAGTGGAAATTTTTAAGTTTTCGCTCTAAAAACATTTCTTTACGGTATAATAAAATTAATATAAAACATATCATTCCAATTATATAATTAATAATAAAATAGATTTTTAATATCATTTAAATTTTTTATCAAACTTTTTATTAAAAAAATATTTTTTTAATAAAATAAAAAATAATATTATAACTTCTTGATACCGTATAAGATAACAGAAAGTCAAAATAAAGCAACAAAAAATTATAATAACCAACAGAATATCATATATCAAAAATTATATATATATTATTTAAAATATAATATATATTAATAAAAAATTATATAAGACATCATAAAGTCATATATATTATTCAAGATATCATAGATATTCACATAAAGTGATATATATTGTTCACAATGTCATATATATTTACAGAAAATCATATAAAATATTAAAAAATTATATATATTATTTAAAAATATAAAAAATTATATATAATATTTAGGATATTATATATATTTATAAAAAAAAATATATATTATTCAAGATGTTATATATATAATATTCATGATGTCATATATATTCATAAAAAATTATATATATTATTTAAGATATCATGCATATTCATAGAAAATTATATTTATTATTTAAGATGCCATATATATTGATAGAAAATTATATAAGATATTAAAAAGTCATATATATTATTTAGGATGTCATATATATTCACATAAAATTTTATATATTTTTTAAGATATCATATATATTCACTGAAAGTCTATATATATATATATATATATATATATATATATATATATATATATATATATATATATATATATATATTATATATATATATATATATATATATATATATAATGTTCAAAATGTTATATAAAGATATATAAAATTATATATAATATTCTAAATATCATATATATTCATAAAAAAATATATATATTATTTAAAATATCATATATATTCATAAAAAATCATATAAGATATAAGAAAATTATATATATTATTTAAAAAATTATAATATACTTATAGAAAGTTATAACAATCAGAGGATATCAATAAAAATATAAGAACTTATATATATTATTCAGAATTTTATATGTGGTTAAAGAAACTTATATAAAATATCAAAAAATAATAATATCTTTTTTATTCTACTAAAAAAATATTTTTATTATTATTAAAATTTAATAAAAAATAAATAATATTAAATATTATTTCATTATTACTCTACGGTCAATTTCAAATGCAATAAAGTCAACAATAGCTTCAGCAAGAATATTACTCTACGGTCACTTCAAAGCTTTCCTTCATTTTATCAACTTGGCCCTACATGTTGCTTACCTGGCTGCCCGGTCTTTTCTCACGTCATTGAACAGCCACCTCGTGAAAGAAATGCGCATACTAGTTTGTCTCCTATTTCGTTACGGTCAAAAAAAAAAAAAAAAAAAATGAAGAACACTGGGCCATAGATTATAACTGCATGATGTTAAATAGGAAGGTCAGCTCTTCCGGTCATCCTCCGATTTTTCGAATTGGACGTCCATTCGATCTGACAGATGCATCAGCCAAATTCCTATTAACGACAAAATGATGCAAGTGGAAATTTTAAAGTTTCCACTCTAAAGAAATACTTTACATATCACGACATGAAATATACTATCTAATTATATAATTAATAATAAAATAGATATTTAATATTATTTAATTATTTTTATCAGATTTTTATTAAAAAAATATTATTTTTTTCATAGAATAAAAAAAATAATATTATAACTTTTGATGCTATATAAAATAGTAGGTAGTTAAAATAAAATAATAAAAAGTCATAATAACCAACAAAAGATCATGAAAAATCATATAAAGATACAGAAAATTATATATATATTATTTAAAATATAATATATATTGATAGAGAAATATATAAGACATCAAAAAATTATATATATTATTAAAGATGTCATAGATATTCATACGAATTAATATATATTGTTCACAATGTCATTCATATTTACACAAAGTCGTATAAGATATCAGAAAGTCATATATATTATTCAGAATATCATTTAAAGATACAAGAAGTCATATATAATATTTAGAATATTATATATACTCATAAAAAATCATATATATTATTTAAGGTATTATATATATAATATTCAAGATATCATGTATAGTCATAAAAAATTATATATATTATTCAAAATATTATATATATTCATAAAAAATTATATATATTATTTAGAATATTATATATATTGATAGAAAGTTATATAAGATATCAGAAAGTCACATATATTATTTAGGATATCATATATATTCATATAAAATCATATATATTATTTAAAATGTCATATATATTCATAGAAAATCATATATATAATCATCAAAAAGCCATATATATTATTCAAAATATCATATAAAAACACATAAAGTCATATATAATATTTAAAATATCATATATATTCATACAAAATTATATATAATATTCAAGATATTATATATATATTTATAAAAATTTATATAAGATATAAAAAAATTATATATATATTATTCAGAAAATCATAATATACTCATAGAAAGTCATAATAATCATAAAATATCATATAAAGATATAAGAAGTTATATATATTATTCAAAATTTTATATATATTAAAAAAATCATATAAAGAATTAAAAAATAATAATACTATTTTTTTTATTCTACTAAAAAATATTTTTATTATTATTAAAATTTGATGAAAAAATTAAATAATATTAAATATTATTTTATTATTATTCTACGGTCAATTTCAAATGCAACAAAGCCAACATTGGCTGCAGCAAGAATATTACTTTAGGGTCACTTCAAAGCTTTCCTTCATTTTATCCCTATACTATCACTGTTGCTTGCCTGGCTGCCGAGTTTTTCTCACGCCATTGAACAACTAGCTCGGTGCATATTGGTTTGTCTCCTATTTCGTTACGGTCAAAAAAAAAAAAAAAAAAAAAAAAAGAACACCGGGCCATATATTATAACTGCATGGAGTTAAATAGAATGGCCAGCTCTTCCGGTCATCCTTCGATTTTTCAAACTGGATGTCCATTCGATCTGACAGGTGCATCGGTCAAATTCCTACGACAAAATGATGAAACCTGACAAGTGAAAATTTTGAAATTTCCACTCTAAAAAAATACTTTACTTATTACATACGATATAAAAAAATTTACATAAAATATACCTTCTAATTATATTAAATTATATAATATAATTAATAATAAGATAATTATTTAATATCATTCAACTTTTTTTATCAATTTTTTGCTTAACAAAATATTTTTTTTCTTTATAAAAAAAAATAGTTTTATAATTTTTTGATGCCAAAATCAAAATAAAACAATAAAAAAACCATAATAACTAATAAAAAATCATACAAAAATATAAAAAATTATATATATATAATTTAAAATATAATATATATTAATAAAAAATCATATAAGATATCAAAAAGTCATATATATTATTCAAGATGTCATAGATATTCACACGAAGTCACATATATCATTCATAATATTATATATATTTACAGAAAGACGTATAAGATATCAAAAAATCATATATATTATTAAGAATATCATTTAAAGATATAAGTATATAATATTTAGGATGCCATATATATTCATAAAAAGTCATATATATTATTCAGGATGTTATATATAATATTTAGAATATCATATATATTCATAAAAAAAATTATATATATTATTCAGGATATCATATATATTCATAAAAATCATATATATTATTTAGGATATCATATATACTGATAGAAAGTTATATAAGGCATCACGAAGTCATATATATTATTTTGGATATCATATATATTCACATAAAGTCATATATACTGTTCAAGATTTTATATATATTCATAAAAAGTCATTAAGAAACCATATACATGGTTCAAGATGTCATATAAAGACACATGAAGTCATATATAATATTTAAAATATCATATATATATATTCATAAGAAGTAATATATATTATTCAGAATATCATATATATTCATAGAAAATCATATAAGACATAAATAAGTTATATATATTATTTAGAAAGTCATAATATACTCATAGAAAGTCATAATAACCACAGGATATCATATAAAGATGCAAGAAACTATATATATTGTTCAGGATTTTATATATACTCATAGGAAGTCATATAAAGTATCAGGAAGTAATAATACTATTTTTTCTTTATTCAATGAAGGAAAAAATATTTTTATTAACAAAAATTTGATCGACAAAAGGTAAGTGGCATTAAATACTATTCCATTATTACTTATGCTATGTGGTCCAATATGATTGGATGGTGCGCTCCACGTCAATTTTGCTACACCACATGGAAAGTCCAACTCAGTCAAACTAGCAATGGTTGCCACTTCTTCCCTCTCGTAAACCAAACCCACCCCCTCCATTCTTGTCCTTGCTCTCCCCCTATCTTGCTGATTTCCTCCCACGTCCACGCCCATGCTGAAGATGTGCGCCACCTCCCTTCTTCCCTATCCCTCTTCCCCTTCTTCTCCTTTCGCTCACCTTCGTCCCAACACCCCACATCCCCCACCTCCCATCTCCTTTTTTTCTCCTCCTAGGTGTTATAGGGACTTAGATCAAAATCCATCTAATCATAATATGATCCATAGAATGTCATCATTCATATGAACCATTATTCCTCAGCGAGCTTTTTATACATAATCATAAGGTTTAGTTGAAAATCATGAAGATAACTAATACTATAATTATTATAGATCTATATCCTAATATCTCTAGTATCTAGCCACCTACACTCATCCTATGTTTGACTCTATATTTTATTTCATCCATTTATGCTCTAATACCATATTAATTGTCATGCCCCCAACTCAAGATCATGAGCCAAGGGTCATGACTACCTCCATGCATTTATGGAGAACATTATTCACAAGCATGCAAGGTATCTCAATACAATATCAAATGCATCACAGCGGAGATAATTTTAATAATCAAAAATTAAAATTTAATTAATTAATAAATTTAATTGATAAATAAAATTCAAAAATCTTACATCTATTGAACATCAAATAATAGTCCTATAAAATATAGTAATAAATTCAAATTTAAATTATATTGATATTATTAAATATCACTTTTAATCTCACTTTCAAAATATTACCTATATCCACAGCTAAGCATCTGAATCTAAAAAATGAAGAAAAGATAATGAGCCTGATATCAATAAGTAATGAATATCTCTCAAATATATTTATGCAAATGAGATGAATAAACACAAGAAGGTAATTTATGCAATCAAATTCTCTTAAACATATTTTTACATACATATTCAATGATCCAATTCAAAATAAATTTATTTAACTCATCAGCCGTAGCCATGACTCACTACAAAAGAAATATATTTTCTTGACATAATATTGCCAATGCTAGGTGAAAGCATCGATAATTTATAAATTACTCATAAATATGCCGATGTTGTTTAAAAGCATCGATATTTTATGATGCTTTAAAGCATCGGCAAATTATGATGCAAAAAAGCATCAGCAAAATGCGATGCAAAAAAGCATCAATGGAAGCTACCTTGCATCGTTAAAATTCAACTTTCCCTTAATAAATATCGCCTCCGTCCGTTGCTCAACCTTCATCGGAATCCTAGCCCCCTTACTTTCCCTCTGATTGCCAATCTCCATCTCGTCTCTACCTAGCCTAAACCTTAGCCTTCTCTCTCGATCGCCGATCTCCCTCTCTCTCAATCGCCGATCTTTACCTCATCTCTCCCTAGCCTAAACCCTAGCCTTCTCTCCTAATTGCCGATCTTCCTCTCTTTTGATCGTCGATCTCTGCCTCGTCGCCGTCAATCCCGAGCAGACTCCTCGAACTCCCACTCTCATGCCTCCATCCCAAGCCCCAAGCCAATCTATCATCATCGATGCCTTTTCTTCATTGCCATCGCCGTCGCCATGGATATCGCCGATTAAGTATGCCTCCTCCTCTTCTATCTATGCACCGCACGTTCCTTTACTTGATCTAAAATTTTGTTTATGATCAAAGGTTGGATTTTCTTGTGCCCATCTCAGCGTGTACCCATCTCAGCACTCTTCACTGCTCCAGGGTTCGAATCCTCTTTATCTCTCTCAATGCCAATCTCATCCTCTCATGTCATGCTTTATTTTTTGGATTTTTTTTTCTTTATTTATTCTAGATTAACAAGGAAGACAAAGATATAGTAGTAGTCCTTTTCATGTTAAGTAGATTGATTTGTTGGTAAAGTGATTACCTATCATGTTGTGCCCTATTTTTGTTAAAAAGATCATAATTGAAGATGTACTTGCAATTCTTTGCACTTGAGCTAGCTGAAATGAAACAAAGATTCATATAATGTGATATTGTTGCCCAAAGATGGCTACCTAAGAGAAGGGGTAAATTGGATATTTTAAAAATTTAACTTGAGATCTATGTAGATTTTACTACTTAAGTGCTTAATAAAATAAGTTATGAGATATATAGTGAATAAAAAATACAAAGTAAAGAACACACAATCACAAGCACAATAATTTTATAGTGGTGAGCCATGTTAGCATAGTGGTCATGATGCTCTATAACTGAGCAGCCTGCTTCCTAGCCTGAGTAGCCTGCTTCCTAGCCTTAGCTGCCTGCGCAATGTCTCATCAAGCTGCTTCCCACTGACGATATCAGAAGCATATAAAGAGACACTCATCTCAGACTAGTAGCTCGTTGGTATATGTCTGGACCTGCATCAGATCCTTTCAGAGTACTCAATCTCTAAGAACTGAGATAGATGATCATGGAGGCTAAAGATATCCGGGCTTTGACTTGCGAGCGCTTCTAATTGCTCTTATAATTAAAAATTTAAATAAAATATCATAAAAAATATTATAATACTAATTATACTAATATTTTATTTAATACTTATAAAATTTTTTTCGATCGTAGCATTCATCGGCATGCCCTTCTTATACATACGACTGGATCGAAAGATGGTACTATGGATGGACATCATCCCCTCTCTTATCAGCTATAACAATAGATTAATTTATAAAAAATATATATAAAAATATTAATTTAATTTATAAATTAAGATTTAGAATTCATTATCTCTCTATGCACACGATTGATCATAGACTCACGGTCGAAGGTGTGCATGTATTCCTAAGTTGCTCGATTCTTCTGATTCTAATGGAAGACAGCCTAAAAAATATTTAAATAAATAATAAATATTTAAAAAATTTTAAATATAATTTTAAGTATACTAAAAAATTTAAAAGTTAAAAATTAAACTTGAAACTCCTGGCTCCTCCAATGCCTAACCATCTCCTCCTACTGACTCGGAAGACAGTCCTGAATCCAAGGAATAAGTTTCTCTGGAGTATCCCTTTGGTGCTCAAGCCACCTTCTATGGAGCTTGACCTTGTAGTTTTGATATAATTTTTTAATCTTCTTCAGTCAGGCATCTCGAGCCCTCTTATGATCTAAAAAATTGTACATTCTTTGTACAAAGTTATCAAAAGTCAGTTATGAAATTATTTTAATCAAACATAGTGTAAAAATATCAAATGCATAAATATAATTAAGATATACTTATCCATATTTTTTTCTATATCCGGTCCCTGATACCAGCGTCCATCAATCGTTAGTCTATGGATAGTATTGAAATGATGTCGGACCATCTCACAAGCATTTCAAAAAAGAAATGCATCTCTTGCATAATCTTTCCTACTAGCCTCCTCTCCACATCATACTCCACCATCACCTAATGCTGGTGGTTTCATACATGCGGCATGCATGTGGAACCATGAAATATCCTATTGGATGATACACCCCAATGAAAATACATTATGCAAATATATAAGAGTGTATAATAATTATATAAATAAATAAATAATATAATATAATAAAAATATATACTCACTATTCATAGAATCACGTGACATGGATGCTAGTGGAGACTCATCAGTGGATGGAGCATGTACTGGAGATGTGGCTGATGGTGGAGGCTCAGATGCTGATGGAGGAGTAGATGCTAGTGGATAAGTAGATGCTGGTGGTCCTTGGATAGTCGATGCGAAAGTGATGGAGTATGCTCTGCCTGTGACTCAGATGTGGAGCTCCGTATAGTCCACTAAGGGATGGGGGTGAAAGCTAGATGACATTTTGGTGCCATCATGATACTGTAATTAAATTATGTGTGGAACTTAAATTATATACCAATATATTATAAACAACTCATAAGTCATAACTAATATTAAATATTATTTTCATATAAACCTAATTAAATGCATCCATAAATAACCCATAAGCCAGCATGACCCATGGTCGGTGGAGGCGAGGGTTCTCTTAGTGGCCGGCATAGCTCATGGCCATCAGCATGGCACAGAATCTATTGATGGGGGTGTCCTTATCGACCAGCACGATCCAGGGCTATCCATGGTCAATGACATGATATGGTCCAAGACTACCGGCATGGCTCAGGGTCGTCCACGGCTACCAACATGGCACAACCCTGCCCAGAATCCACCAGCATAGTTCAGAATCAACTGATAGGAGTTCTCTTATCCGTCAGCATGACCCATAGCCAGCGGAGGCAAGAATTCTCTTAGTGGTCGACACAGCTCACGATCATCGACACGGTCCAGAACTCATCATCTAGAATTTTTTTATTGGCTGGCATAGCCTAGGGCCATCCATGGCCACCGGTACGGCATGGCCCAAGGCTGCCGGCATAGCCTAGGACCATCCACGACCGCCGACATGATAAGACCCAAGGCTATTGGCACAGCTTGGCCAAGAACCCACCAGCACGGTTCGAGATATGGAGATATTATAAATATTTATAAATATTATCAATATTATTATAAATATTATAAATAATTAATAAATATTACTATAAAATTTAATCAAAAAAAAATCATACCTACAGCTACGAAGAGGGGGTAGCACAGAGCTTCGAGGGTCACCGGTGGTGGCATTAGAGAAAGATGGCAGTGTTAGAGATAGCCTGCGAGAGAGGCACAAGATAGTGAGATACAGAGAGAGAGAAGAGAAAGAAAGAGAAAGAGAAAGATCTAGAGAGACATCTAGAGATAGAGAAAGAGCGAAGAAAGAGAAAGAGAAAAATAGAAGAGAGAGATAGAGAAAGAGAGAGAAATCTAGAAAGAGTAGGAAGGGGGCAGGTTGGGCAGAGGGAAGAGAAAAGAGAGAGAGTAGGGAGGGGATGGGTCAGGCCAAGGAAAGAGAGGAGAGAAAGAGAAAGAGTAGGGAGGGGTTAAGGCCAACAGCTGGGCCGGCCAAGGAAAAAGAGGGAGGCGGGAGAGGTGGCAGAGTCGGTGGATGAGCTGACTGGAGAAGAAGGAGGGAGAGGTGGCAGGGCCAGTGGTTGGGCCGGCCAGGGAAGAAGAGGTAGGCGGGGGAGGTGGTAGAGCCAGTAGTCGAGCCGATCGGGGAAGAAGGTAAAGGTAGTGGTGGAGGTGGCATTGGCCGGGGAACAAAGACAAGGCGGGGGAGGAGGTAGCACTGGCTGGAGAAGAAAGAGGAGGTGGGGGACGAGGCAGCGCCAGCTGAGGAAAAAAGGAGGGGAGGGGCCTCATCGGTAGTGGAGAGGAGGGAGAGAGAACACTTAGAGGAAAATAAAAATGGGGGTAGGCTGATAGAAAAAAATAACCAAACTTATGGCAGTAATTTTTGAACCACTACCATAGATCTATGGTAATGGTTGGAGAAAACCACTGCCATAGACCTATGGCAGCGATTTTCAGTAACTGCTACCATAGATTAATAATCATTTTTTTAGATTTTTTCTAAATATTATATAATTCTAAAATTTAATATTCATCTTCATCGTTTATTATCTAAATAATTATCATTAGAGTATCATTACAAAAGACTGTCTTGATTCGATAGCCCTAACTTCATCGATTAGTAAAATCTTATTTCGATGGTCACGAATGATAGTGCGATGATCTGATAGATGAAGATCACTGATGAATTCAAAAATCTACAACAATAATCTCGATGCTATTTGTAGCATACTATCAATGTTTCACTTCAATCGGATATCGTTATCATGGTCAATTTAGTACAAAATAATTTTGATCGTTAAATGAGAAACGAGTGATCAAAGGATCAGACAATAATCGATTATAAGATAATTTTTTAGATAAATGATCTTGGCTACTACTTTAATCATTTTTGTAGTGGTGATTATAAAATTCAAACCATGGATTAAGAACGCTCCAAAACTATACGTCACTTGATATCCTTTCTAAAACTTCTTTAGTAATTATGCTTGTGCTTTTGCAAAATCTGCTTAATGTGAATAGTTTATACAACAATGATTTGGATTTTATGATCATCATTGTATAAAATGATTAAAATTATAGCAAAGATTATTTAACTAAAAAATATCTTATAATCAGATGCTGTTTGGCTTTTTGATCAATTATTTCTCATTTAACGATCGAAATCATCCTGTACTAAATTTACCATCATAATGATATTCAATTGAAGTAAAATATTGATAGTATGCTACAAACAGTATCAAGATCATCATTATAGATTTTTAGATTCATCGATGGTCTTCATCTATCAGATCATCGTACTGTCGTTCATGGCCATCAAAATCAAATTTTACTGATCGATGAAGCTAGAGCTATCGAATCAAGATAGTCTTTTGTGATGATACTCTAATAATAAATATTTAGATAATTAATGATGAAGATAGATATTAAACTTTAGAATTATATAATATTTAG
This sequence comes from Cocos nucifera, assembly GCA_006176705.1. Classification (NCBI taxonomy): domain Eukaryota; kingdom Viridiplantae; phylum Streptophyta; class Magnoliopsida; order Arecales; family Arecaceae; genus Cocos; species Cocos nucifera. Next base: position 110,755 of record QRFJ01002363.1, read on the forward strand.
AAAAATAATATAAAAAAAGATATAGCAGCGATTACACATAACCGCTGTCATAGATCTAACCTATGGCAGCGGTTCTTCATAACCACTACCATAGATGCATCTATAGCAGCGGTTACACGTAACCACTATTATAGATCCAGAACTATAGCAGCAGTTAGGAATAACCACTGCCATAGGTCTAACCTATGATAATGGTCAATCTTAAATGCTGCTATTATTCTTGACCTATAGCAGCGGTTGACTAATCACTGCCATATATTTAACCTATTACAACGATTATATCGAACCACTGTTATAGATCGGATCTATAGTAGCGGTTACGCTTAACCGCAGCTATAGACAGATCTATAGCAATGGTTATGAAAAATTGCTACCATATATAAGTTGGACCTATGGCAGTGGTTAGGTAGAATCGCTGCCATAGGTCCGACCTATGACAGCAGTTTGATATAATCGTTGCAGTAGATTCTATTGCAGTGATTTTCAAAATTGCTATAATTATAAGTGCTGCTATAGTCTCATTCTATAGTAGTGGATATTAATTTTTTATCAGTCTGTTGGCCACAACATGTGTATTGATTGAGCTGCCCGTATGTCTGATTAGATCCTGCTGGGTGGCTTGATTTTGTCAGATCCTCTGCAACCTACCAAAGTACTCCTCGTTACTCCATTGGTCGTAGAGGATCTGCCATATGTCCACCAGCATCCAGTGATCTATGAAAAATCTCCAGTCCGATGGTGACTAGAAACTAGATTGCTAGATGGCGGACTGCCTTAATTAAGCCATAGAGGCCATTTCGGAGCCTCCATGTGGCTACCTCCTTAAAGATCTAATAGCCAGCCTCCTCATCCTAGGAAGTCTCGAATTGATAGTACCTCTGCAGGATAGAAGCAAGCATGTATTTATATAATTAAAATATTAATATATCAAAAATTTAAAAATTAAACTAATTTTGATTTATCAGAAACATCTCTTAGGTTGCATCATGTGCTCCAGACGGCCAGCTGAAAAACTCCACTACAAGAAAATAGAGTATTAGCGATGGACATTAGCGATGATATTTTTGTCATCGCTAATAATGGATATTAGCAATGAAATTAGTAACGGTAATATTGCCATCGCTAATAATCTTTTTCACCAATAACTTTAGCAATAGAAGTTTAGTCATCGCTAATAGTTATTAGCTACGGCAGTGGTGATGGCTATGCCATCGCTATAGGTATTAGCAATAATATTAGTGACGATAATTAGCCATCACTAATACTAAATAATTTTATTTTTTTAATTAAATTTTATTATTATTAATGATGGTAAATAATTATTAGCAACTCTATTTCACCATCACTAATAAAAAATAATTTTATTTTTTTAAATTTAATTATAGAATTATTAGTGATGGAATTATGTTATTAGCAATAGAAAAAGCCATTACTAATATTAATAATTTTAAAAAATATTTTTTAAAAATTTTTTAAATAAACTTTTTTCAAAATTATTAGTGACAATAAATTGAGCCATCACTAATAGTCGTTGGTAATTAATTAATTTAATTATAATTATAATTAATTTTTTTTGAAAAAATTAAATTTATTAGCGATGGTGATGGTGTTTTCGTCGCTAATAGTCAAAAATTCATTGCTACTATATATTAGCGATGGTAAAAAATGCCCTCACTAAATGTCGTTGCTAATTTTATTTTTTTTAAAATTTTTTATTAAATATAGTATAATTTTAGATTTAAAGTCTATCTTTATCATTTATTATCTAAATAATTATCATTAGAGTATCATCATAAAAGACTGCCTCGATCCGATAGTCTTAGCTATATTGATCAATAAAATTTGATTTCAACAATCATAAATAACTGCTTGATGATCGGATAGATAGAGATCATTGATGGATCTGAAAACTTCTAATGATGATCTTGATAATATTTATAGTATACTATCAAAATTTTACTTCAATCAGACATCATTATCATGATCAATTTAGTACGAAATTATTTAAATCATTAAATAAAAATAAGTGATCAAAAGGCCAAATGATAATTGATTATAAGATAATTTTTTAGATAAATGATCTTTGTTACTACTTTGATCGTTTGTATGGTAGTGATCCTAAAATTCAAACCGCGCATATATGAATGATCCAATAATTATAAGTAATTATACTTATACTTTTATAAGATTTGCTTAACGTGGATGGTTCATATACGTGTAATTTAAATTTTATGATCATCACTATATCAATGATTAAAATAGTAGCAAAGATCATTTATCTAAAAAAATATTTTAATCGGATACTGTTTGGCCTTTTGATCACTCATTTTTTATTTAACGATCAAAATCATCCTATATTAAATTGACCATGATAGTGATGTTTGATTGAAATAAAATTTTGATAGTATGCTACAAATATCATTGAGATCATGATTGCAAGTTTTTGGATCCATCGATGATCTCTATCTATCAGATCATCAAGTAATCATTTGTAGCCATCAAAATTAATTTTTATTGATCGATATAGCTAGGGCTATCGGATCAAGATGGTCTTTTATCCTGATACTCTAACGATAATTATTTAGATAATGAATGGTGAAGATTGACTTTAAATTTTAAAATTATATCATATTTAGAGAAAAATAAAAAAATATTAATAATAGATTTTTTATCGATGGTATTAGTGATGGCTAGTTTGCCGTCGCTAATAAAAATTATGAAAAAAAATTCTCTAATAAAAGTATTAGTGATGAATTTTTATTTTTAGCGATGGATTTCCATCGCTAATGCTTTTACCGACGGCATTAGCGATGGCAAGTTTGCCGTCGCTAATATTCTGGATCCTCAAAACCACCATGGGAAAATTTTTTTTTATTTGCCCGTGCTTATCCTCTATCGTTTCCGCCCCTCATCCTACTTTCACTGGCGGCTGAACCCCCTCACTCCCCCAATCCTCCTTTCCTTTCTTTCCGCCCCGTCCCTTCGATGTCCCGTGGCCACTCCGACCCTGCACCAGCCTGACCCCTCGACCCCAAGCTCGCATCCGTCCATGCCTGTGGCCAACCCACCCTCGTCGGCCTCGATGTCGTCGGGCTAACTCCATGATCGCCCCGACCCCATCAGCCCCGACGTCCCCAACCCAACCTCGCAGCTGCCCCGACTCTACCACCCTCCACGCTGCCGGCCCCACCCCATAGCCCCGAGCCTATGTCCCTTCATGCCCATGTCTGCCCCTACCCGACCGGCCCGACGTCACCAGCTTGACCCCACGGCTCCTAGCCCACCACCCCCAGCCTGCGACCCCACCCCGCCAGCCTGACCCCATGGCTTCGACTTGCACCGCCTTTCGAAGATAAATTTGATCCTTCTAAGGGTAAATTTGACTGTTGTACTTTTGATACATTTGTTACCTATGTCAATGTATTGACTATTAAGCTGAGCCATCATCTTAAATTAATTAGGGTAAGTCCTAGTTAACCCTTGTCCATTTTTCACTGCACTTGGAGTTCGAAGCAGTGCATTACTAGTAGAGAATGTTCCAATAATTCTACCTATAGGACTCATGTTCAAGGATTAGTTATAGTTATAAGTTTTGTTGCCCCAATAATTGATTTTGATGACTATAAAATATTTAAGTGGAGTACTAATTTTATTTAGTTGAAGTTTAAGAAAATATATTTCGGAAGCCTCAAGAGCAAGTAGAAAAGAATTTTAATCTTTTGGAGGTAATTTCATATTTTTTTGGAAGTCAAAATTAAAAGAAAATCAAGTTTTAGCAAAAAGATCAATCCCTAGGTCGACCCCTACTAAAATAGGCTGCTTGGCATGCTGATTTCTAGCTGGCACGCCAAATGGGACGACCCCTGCTATTCTGCAGGGTAGAAAATAGAAACTAGTTATTTTCTATTTTTTGCTATAGAGGTCGACACCCCTGTGCTAGGGGACGACCCTAGAGTTAACCCGTATGATGGAAACTTTCATAACAACTAGTTTTTCTGTCCGTGATTCTTTTAAGTGTGTGGCCACCCTAACAGTGTTCTCTTTAGTTGATTCCTCCGAGCTTCTTGAACTATTTTAATAAGAGATTTTGAACTTATTTTAGAAGAAATCAATTTAATTTTAACATGTTCTATACTTTTATGTGATTCAGATTTTTTTTTTGGTATGTGACCAGATGCTTCTTTATTTTCTGTTGACTTGTATTGGTGCATGACCTTTAAAGACTTATATGTTATTATGTTTGGTATTTTGTTATTAAAAAGATATAATTATATCTTATATGTTACGTCATTATTCTATGTGCCCTAGTAGAGTAACAAACAGTATGCTAGTAGGCGGCAGAGGGCGCGATAGAACCAGACCACCCAGTAGGATCAGATCAGGCACACAGGCGGATTCGTCGGCATACATATTATGGCTGATAGATTGGTAAAAAATCTATACCAAAACTCTTCACTAGAACCATAAAAATTTTTATATGTATGCTTTAATTAATTTAATTTTATTATTTATTTATTATAGATATAGCAATTGGATCATCCATTAAGCTAGCTGCAGTTATGGGAGGCCATATACCAGTCTAGGAGACTGATGATTATTTAGATTCTAGGTCATGATAGATCGTAGTAAAAATTTTAAACTATATTTATTAAATTATTATAGGATCTGATATATATATTAGAACTAATGTATTTCTGAACTATGTAGGCATATTATGTGGAGTACGTCATTGCACGGTACAGTGATGACCCATCCACTCAACCCATCCTTGATCTTGAAGGATGGCTTAGGATCACCGAAGGGGTGAGTAGGAGTCAAGTCATAGGATTCGACCATAACTTCGATCCTCCAGTGGCTCGATCATCTGCAGCATCCTCATAGACCTTGATGTCCCAGATTTAGAGCGATGCCTATATGGAGGAGGTTGTGTAGAGGCTTCTGAGCTAGCAACCTCAGAGCATTCGAGATGTCATCCGTGATGCAGTCGTGGAGGCTCTTTAGGACCCATGATTGCATGACCAGCTGGGCTCATTGTCCTAGCCATCACATTAGATAATTCTATTAGTAAATTCTTTTACTTATTTTAAGTTTTCATATTTAGAAGCTTTACATATTTAGACTAGACTTAAGTCAGAAATGAAGATCTAGAGTCTAAAAATTCAATCTAACCATCCAATTGATGGACCGAAAATGGCTATAGTTTCGTATCATAGAATGAAATATGTAGAAATAATTTATTTGAGAATCGAAGAAGAGTATCGAAAGATACACCTCCATATCGAAACTTATGAATAATATTTTATTTTTCTTCATTTCAGAATGCTGAAATATCTGGCTCTTATCCACCAGCTACTGAAGATGAGCATGAGGATAAGGAGGAGGATGTTACCTAATTTTTTTTTAATTTATATATAATTTTGATACTTATAAAGTAGTATCTCAATGTAAAATTATATAATTTATATTTTTAGTATAATATAATTAATTTTATATTTATGATTATATTAAATAATTATTATTTAATTTTTAATAAATTTTTTAAAAAAATATTATTATTTATTAGTAGGTTTAAAATTATTGAATTATAATTTTTTTTAAAAAAATAAAAACTATTAGTGATGGTATTAGCGATGATAGATTACCAATGCTAATAATTTTTTTAAATTTAAAAAAAAATAAAAAAGATATTAGTAATGACATTAGTGATAAAATTATTGTCACTAATAGTTTTTTAATTTTTTTTAAAAATTAAAAATTATTAGTGACGATATTAGCAATAAAAATGCCGTCGCTAATTGATTTTTATCAGTTTAATTAATAAAAATTAAATTTTTTAGCAACAACATTTTTGTCACTAATGCTGTCGCTAATTAGTTATTAGCGATGGCAATAGTTACCATCGTTAATAATGATAATTAGCGACAAGGGTTTTTCATATTCAATTTTGCGATGGTATTAGCAATGGCAAGATTATTAGCGATAGCATATGGACAATTAGCGATGATGTTTAGCCATCGCTAATAGCCAGAATTCTTATAGTGCTCATTCACCAGTCCTGACATCAAGCATTGGATGATGCCGGTAACCACACGAGATACTCCAGACTCTCTAAATATCTTATAAAATTAATTTTAAAAAATAAATATTAACTTTATAATTATTAAATTATAAATATATTAATTAAAGTTGTAGTACTTACGAGCAGTTCTAAACATAGATGAGCTATCTATCCTCTTGTCGAGTCAGAGGTGCCGCTCACCGAGCAGATCCTCAATTACGACTCTATGTCTATGAGTCGATCGCTACTGCATGTGACTGTGGGGTTAATGGTGACCTCCTATCATCCAAACCTAAGCATAAATTATCTAATATAAAAAATATTATATTAGTTAGCAATGAATAAAATAATAATATCTAAAGTGTTAGAGTTTAATTACCATCCAGTATGAGATGTGCAGAACCATGCGAGCTAGCCACATGATCGCTCTCTCCTCGAGAGCTCTGTCCTTTATTGTAATAGCTCTGATCTCTAGAAGATATGATGTATAAGATTTAAAAATAAAAATAAAAATCAAAGCAAGTAGATGACCTAAAAATTGATTCAAATAAAATATCTATCAAAATATAATAAAATAATCAAAATTTAACTCATGCGTAATAAAGATTATTAGTTAACATCTACAATGTATTAGCAGAAAAATAATTCTCGTCCAACAATACATAATATATGTTGGTCTGCTAGTCCTCTGATTTAGGTGTTGTCTAATTCTCATCCAGCAATACATGATAATCTCAATACATGAAAATGTGAAGAAGGCTCAAATCTATCATTGAAAAATAAGGTATTGCAAATTTTTCTGCACCTTTAATCATGAGGTGGCTGCAGATGGTTGCCTACGATGTAACAGACCATTCAAGCTTGCCTTGCATTGCAAGTTTCTCTGCACTGAAGTATAGTGAGATGACTGTAAATGATTGTCTGCAATGTAATAGACCATCCAAGCTCGACCATACAACAACAAGAACAGAATGCATCACCTCCATTTAGGCGCATCTTGCATCATCATAGCCTTTTCGAGCCCTCGACCACCTCCTCGAGTTGCAAACCAAAAGTTTAAATTTTATTAAAAAGTAAAATAACTTAAAAATAAAATTTATATGCTCACATAGCTTAGTCATGTGGCAAGCTTCAAGTCTACATGTGCGAGATGCGCATTTTAACCATCCCCATTTGCAATGATGTCCTTTTCTTCTATGATTATGCTTTTGGAAATGCTGCACTCTTGGGGCAAGGATGGGCTTGTTGTCTTTATAAAAGATGTGTCAATAAAGAAATGCTTGATCGTGATACAATAGTTACCTATTCATATAGGAGTTGATTTATTCCAAACTACAAGCGTTGGTACCTGTATAAGAAGATGTGGAAGACAATATGCATAGACGGAAAGTTCTACTTGTCCAATACATTTACTGATATCCAAGAGATTAATGATGACATGCTCAAGCATATGATTAGCATATTTAGTGAATTTAATCTAATTATCAATGGAAACACATGTAACAATCTTTCAGATAGCAACCGCCATAGCCGTGATGGACTATAGGGGTTGCTATAGTTATAGCCTTGCTTAGCCTCTAGGGAGTAGCAACCCTATAGAGGGTAAGCATGACTATAACCATAGCAATCCTATATCAATTATGATTATAATGGTTGCAATCTAAAATATTATTATATCAACATCCACTAATAACCAGATCAAACACCAAATGTGTTAATCATATGCTCAAGCCATCACCATTAAGCTCTTGCACATCAGCAAGATCTTGGATAAATAGAGCCTCCAAAGCTCTTGTAGTTGTCTCCCACATCTCGATCCCTATACAGGTACCAATGCTTGTAATTTGGTATAAATTTATTCTTATATAAATGAACAACTATTCTATCTCTATTAAATATTTTTTTATTGACACATTTCTTACAAAAATAATAAGCTCATCCTTGAACTAAGAGTGCAGCATTTTTAAAAATATAATCATAGAAGTAAGGAACACCATTGCAAACGGGGATGGTTTGCAATGCTGTTCAAACTTTTTCTCGGTTTGAGCGCTCTGCATGCCAAGGTCAGAGTGCGCAAGGCACATCTCAACCCCATGTTTGCAGCACGCTCTGTATGTCGAGATTGAAGAGCGCAAGGCACGTCTCGGCCCTGTGTTTGCAGCCTGAATCTTTAGTCGGTTTGAGCGCTCTACATGCCAAGACTAGAGCACGCAGGGCACATCTCGACCCCATGTTCATAGCCTAAATCTTCTTTCAATTAGAGTGCTCTGCATGCCGAGATCGGAGCATACAAGGCATGTCTTAGCTCCATGTTTGCAATGTTGCCCGAATCTTTCCTCTATTCAAGCACTCTACAGCTGAGATTAGAGCATGCAGGGCACGTCTCAGCCCCATGTTTATAGCTTGAATCTTTCTCAGTTCGAGCGCTCTACATGCTAAGACTGAAGCGTGCAAGGCACATCTTGGCCCCATATTTGTAATGCTGTCCGAACCTTCCCTCAGTTTAAGCACTCTACACATCAAGACTGAAGCACGCAGGGCACGTCTTGGCTTTATGTTTGTAGCCCGAATCTTTTCTCGGTTCGAGCACTCTATATGTCGAGATCGAAACATGCAGGATATTTTTCAGCCCTGTGTTTGCAATGCTGCCCAAATCTTTCTTCGATTCGAGCACTCTACATGTCGGAACCCAAATTTTATACAAATTAGTATTTAATTAAATAATTTTTGATATCTAATTATAATTAATTAATAAAATTTAAATAAAAAATAATTTTTAGTGATGATATTAGCTGCTGCTAATACTGTCGCTAATACTTATAATAGAAGAAGGCTATTATATAGGACTAAGGCACGAGCTGGCATGAAGAAATTAAGGTACGAGGAAGCACAGGCGAGCAGGGACTGAGGCTCGGGGATGCAGCCATGAATGAAAGCTTGGGGAGATGGAAGGTGGGAGGTAGCCGAGGGCTCGAGGAGATGAGCCGAGTGTAGCCAGAGGGGAGGCAGCCGAGGCAAAGCTGCCGATCGGAGGAGAGAGGGGGTGATGGGAGACTGAAGGGCGGGGGAGAGGGGTGGCAGGCCAGGATTTAGAGAGGTAGAAGAAGGCCGGGAGCTTATAGTCGGGGCTTGGAGGTGGGTTGGGTGCAGCGGTGAGGTAGCCGGAGGAAAGCCGTCGACCGGAGGAGAGAAGAGGTGTGGGGGATTGAAGGGTGGGGGAGAGGAGGGTGAAGGGCTGGGATTTTGGGGAGGTAGGACGTTGGGAGCTTGCACCCGAAGACTCGGAGGGGTGGGAGGTGACCAGGGATTGAGGAGGCAGGCCATGTACAGTTGGGGGGAGGCAGCCAGGAGGAGAGAGGGGTGATGAGGGACCGAAGGGTAGGGGAGTGGGGGTGGCAGGTCGAGTTTCGAGGAGGCAAGAGGAGGCCTGGGGTTTGGGAGGCTGGCCAGGTGCAATAGAAGGGAGATGGCTAGGAGGAAGCCACCGACTGGGGGAGAGAGGGGGATGGGGGGGGAATCGAAGGGCAAGGGAGAGGGGTGGCAAGTTAGGGTTTCGAAAAGATAGAAGGCTGGGAGCTTACGCTCGGGATCTCAGGGAGATGGGAGGCAACCGGGGGTTCGGGAAGGTGGGCCGGGTGTAGCTAGAGAAAGGAGGCTGGAGGGAGAGAGGGGATGGCAGGGGTGATCGAAGGGCGAAGGAGAGAGGATGGCAGGCCAGGGTTTCGAGGAGGCGGGAGGAGGTTGGGAGCTTGCTACCGGAGGCTTAGAAAGGTAGGTTGGGTGCAACCAAGAGGAGATGGCCAGGAGCTCGGGGTGGCAGGAGGCGGTCGAGGGCACAGGAAGGTAGGTCGGATGCAGCTGGGGGAGACCGTCAGTCAGAGGAGAGAGAGGGTGGTGGGAGGAACAAGGGTGGGAGAGAGGGCAGTGGTGGTGGGGGATAAAAATGCTGGAGGAGGGTTAGTTGGAAAAATGAGGAGGCAGTGGATGGTGGGATAGAAAAAAATGAGGGGGCAGTAGGTGGTAGCATGGGAGAAAATAAGGGCATGTGGTGAGATAGAAGAAAATGAGGATGGAAATATGATTAGCGATGGCAACTTCTATCCCTAATAATGTTCTCTCGTCGCTAATATAAAAAATATTATTAGCGACGATAGGTACCATCGATAATAACATTTTGGTTGCTAATAATTAAAATTTTAAAATTATATTTTTTTAATTATTAGTGATGATATTTTTATCATTGCTAATATAATTTTTTTAATATATTTTTTTTTCTTTTAAGTTACTTTTTGGATGGTTAAAAATTAATATTTAATTTTATTAAATTTTTAAACTTAATTAATTTATGAATTAAGTTCTAATTAATTTTAATTAGATTTAATTTAATTAGACTTGACTTAATTTGAGGTAAATTAGATTTAATATTTCAAGTAAACTTGGATTCAAAGTCTAATTAAATTAGGTTTGACATGATTTTGAATTGAATTCGAATCGGATTCAAATTAGATTCAAATCGAATCTAAATTAAAAATTATTTTTTTATTATTAATTTAAATCATATTAAATTTAATTATATTTAATTTAATTTGAATGTAGTTGGATTTTACAATATAATTAGGACTTGGATTTAAAGTCTATTTGAATTAGATTGACAGGATTTCGAATTGGATTTGAATTGAACCTAAATTAAAAATTATTTTTTTATAATTAATTTTAATTAAATTTAATTTAATTAAGCTTGACCTAATATAAAGATAATTGGATTTTCTATCCATGTAGAATTTAAATTTTAAAGTCTAATTGAATTAGGATTGACAGATTTTCTAATTGGATTCCAATCAAGTTCAAATTAGATTCAAATTAAACCTAAATTAAAAAAAAATTTTTATAATTGATTTAAATAAACTTTAATTTGATTAATTTTAACTTAATTTAAGATCAATTAAATTTTATAATCTATATAAAATTTGAATTCAAAGCCTAATTGAATTATATTTGACAGAATTTCGAATTGAATTTGAATCAGATTTAAATTATATTCTAATATAATTATGGATCAAGTTCTAATTAATTTAAATTAACTTAAATTTAATTAGACTTGACTTAATTTAAATATAATTAATTTTTTTTATCTAATTAGGACTTGAACTAAAAGTCTAGTTAAATTAGGATTGACAGGATTTCGAATTAGATTCAAATCGAATTTGAATTGAATCTAAATTAAAAATTATTTTCTTTTAATTATTTAAATTAGTTTTAATTTAATTAAATTTGACTTAATTTAAAGATAATTAAGTTTTACTATCTAAGTAGGACTTGAATTAAAATTAGAATTGATAGGATTTTAAATTGGATTTGAATTGAACCCAAATTAAAAATTAATTTTTTCTAATTAATTTAAATTAAATTAAATTTAATCAATCTTGATTTAATTTGAGATTAATTAAATTTTATAATCTAAAAAGGACTTAGATTCAAAGTCTAATTAAATTAAATTTTATAAAATTTTAAATTAGATTCAAATCGGATTCAAATTGAATTCAAACTAGAGTTGTAGATTATTAGCAATAACAAACATGACATCGCTAATTCCATTACTAATAATATTTTTAAATAATCTTTTTTAATCTAAAAAGTTATTAGCAATGATGCATTTTTAATCACTAATAGTCAAAATTTATCATCGCTAATATATATTTTATGTCTAAATATTATAAAAAAATTTAAAATTTTTAAATAATTTTAGCGGTAGGTTATGCCATCGCTAATAATAATGAAGCCATCACTAATAGTAAATTATTAGCGATGGTATATTTTTTATTGCTAATAATCTAAATTTATTCTTGCTAATATTTTTTTATGTTTAAATATTTTTTTAAAAAAAATTTAGACTTTTAGAGATGGTGATTACTGACACTAATAATATTATTATTGTTGCTAATAGTATTAGCGATGGCATTTTTTTTATCGATGTTGTAGTAGCAAAAAGATTTATTAGTAATAAAATTTTTTGCTGTCACCAATACTATCACTAATATTTAATTTTTTTATAGTGGTTCATGATCAACCTCTCTGCATGTACAGGTCTTAAGATTTTTTTTCTGGTTTGGGTTTAAACGGTGCTTTTAGGCCAGCTCTGGTATGGGGTATTTCATATTACAATTTTAATTTAGTGTGCTTTAGGATGGTCTTTGATCAAATATTATTTGCTAAATCTTCATGCATTGAAAAGTCTACACATAAGTTGATGGTGTTCTCATCAAGTGAAAGAAGACCATCATCCACATTAATTTTAAATATAAATGAAAGTGCTTTTGCATCCAAAATCAATGTCGGCTTTCTATTTTGTCAACATGGATGAGTAGGGTAATTCTTTCTACACCACATGCGGTATAAAAAATCAGATATAGAGCACACCACCTCATCCGATTGGACCACATCATGCCCTCATGGTGCGGCATGATGGCTATCACTTCGCATCCAACTAGGCATCTAATGGTGCGAAGAAAATGAAGGTGGGAAGGTTCCATTGTCGAATATATTTAATGCATGTAATAATCTATTTTTTAAATTTAACATGATAAAATTATTTTTTCTCTAAAATAAAATATTTTACTATTTTACATTCTAATTGGACACTACGAATGCTATATTTCTCTCTCTTCTTTCATTTTTTTAGCATTGAATGCTATATTTCTCTTTCTTCTTTTCTTTCTTGAGCATCTGGGTGTCTAACGCTTAGTTTGCAAGAACCATTGTCCAAAATTATTGATTCTTTATTATCCTATCCAACCAACATGTTCTACCTATCAGAAAGTAAAATATTATTTATAAATTTTTTATCAAATTTTTTTTATAGTTTCTTTAATACAGTAGCTCCTTTGATAGTTAAATGAAATTAATGAGTTAGGTATGTTCAAATATATTTTTTTTAAATTTTAAAAAGTAATATCATATAAAATCCTATCGAAAATCATATAGTAAATCATGATGTCATGATTTCTATCCAGAATAGTTTTTGACATATCATAATGACATAAAAGGTCAAAAATATTATATCATATTATAAGATTATAGATTAAAATTATGATATCCAGTTGATAAAAGATCTTTCAAAAGTAGTTTCGATAATATTATAATATCTTATATCTAGTTATAATATTTTATATTAATATAATAAATAAAATATCTTTTAGATATCAGTTTTGATGGTTTTATGATATTCTAGATCAAAATTATGACATCGTAGGTCAAATTATGATATTCTATTGATAAAAGATCTTTTGAAGGTAGTTTTGATAATATTATAATATTCTGTATCAAAATTATAATATTATATATTAATATTATAACAAAAATACTATCCAAGATTGGATAGTTTTAATATTTTTATGATATTTTAGATCAAAATTATAATATCATATATCAAAATTATGATATTTTATTGATAAAATGCCTTTCGAAGGTAGTTTTAATAATATTAGAACATCCTGTATCAAGATTATGATATTTTATATTAATATAATAAATAAAATATCTTTTAGATATCGATTTTAATATTTTTATGATATCCTAAATCAAAATTATTAAATCATAGATCAAAATTATAACATCCTGTTGGTAAAAGATCTTTTAAAGATAGTTTTAATAATATTAGAATATTCTATGCCAAAATTATGATATAAAATATTATTATTATAATAAAAATATCTTACAAGAGATGATTTTGATATTTTTATGGCATTCTAGATCCAAATTATAATATCATAGATCAGAATTATGATATTCTATTAGTAAAAGATCTTTCGAAGGTTATTTTGATAAAACTATGATATTATATTTTAAAATTATGATATTATACATTAATATTATGATGAAAATACTATTTAGATATTGGTTTCGATATTTTTATGATATTTTATATCAAAATTATGATATCATAGGTCAAAATTATGATATCATAGGTCAAAATTATGATATCTTATTGGTAAAAATCTTTTTAAAGATAGTTTTGATAATATTATGATATTCTGTATCAAAATTATGACATGATATGTTAATATTATGAACAAAAATATCATTCAGACATGAATTTTGATATTTTTATTACATTCTAGATCAAACTTATGGCATCGTAGGTCAAAATTATGATATGATGTTCGTAAAAGATCTTTCGAAGATTATTTTGATAATATTATGACATTCTATTTCAAATTTATAGCATAATATATTAATATTATGAACAAAAATACCATCCATGTATCGATTTTGATGTTTTTATTATATTTTAGATTAAAATTATGACATCGTAGATCAAAATTATGGTATCCTACTGGTAAAATACCTTCTGAAGAAAGTTTTGATAATATTAGGACATCCTGTGTTAAAATTATGACATGAAATGTTAATATTATGATATGATATATTCATATCTTCAAAGAACTTTGTATTTATGACTTCTATATGCATTTTCTAACTTTAAAAAATCTTCTATACATCTTCTATATATATTCCTATAAATGATTAGATAGATAAGCCTTTATCTGGTGGTTTGTCTTAAGAATGCATCTTTTTCTACTGCACCGCATGTAGATAAGGATAATGTAGATCCTCATGCTGGAAAGAAATTCAATTCAGTAATAGATGTGTACAATTTCTATAATGATTATGCAAGATGAGTTGATTTTGGAATCATAATTATATGTAGTAGATCCAATAAGAAAAATGTATGTTGCTTCAAACATCTAGCATGCTGGAGGGTACGAAAATCTAAGAAATTAGATAATTCCATGAAACCCAGGGACACTGGCAAAATTGATTGTAAGGTATCAATAAAAGCTAGACTTGATTTCAAGATCGGTAAGTAGAGATTGGACAACGTTATTCTAGAATACAATCATAAGCTGTCCATATCAACCATCCATTTTCTACGATCTTATAAGAAGATCTACACATCAGAAAAAGTAGAGATTAGTAACATGCATGCCATGAATATACCTATAGCTCAAATATACTCTACCATCATAAGAGAAAAAAGAAAAAAAAATAATTAAAATTCATGAAGAAGGATGCTCATAATTATATTTATTGGGAACATCAAAGTTAGCTGAAAAAAAGAGATGCATAGTCAATGGTTGTCCATTTCACACCAATGCAAACTAAGCATGCAAATTTCTACTATACATTAGATTTGAATGACAATGCACAATTAAATTCTATGTTCTGAATCCATCCAAGATCAAGAATGGCATGCACTTACTTTACGGATGTATTGATCTTTAACTCCACTTACCTCACAAATATATTTCAAATATCATTCTATCCATTTGTTGGAGTTAACTATCATGGATAGTCCACCTTGCTTGGCTGTGCATTATTATTAGATGAGATAACAAAAACTTTTAAATAAATATTTCAGTCATGGCTAGATGAAAATGGTGGCTAAGTGTCTAATGCCATAATCACCAATTGGATAAGATGATCTAGGCTACTGTCAGAGCAATTTTTTTGAATGCATGATAATAACTTTGTCTTTGACATATTTTGAAGAAGATCTCTGAAAAGATAGGCCATATATGCACAGCGCATCCCAAATTTATGGTTGAATTTGATGAGGTTTTATATAACACTATAACGACATAGACTTTTAAGAAAAATGAAGACAACTCATAGACAAGTATGAAGAATGCAAGGCTATAAATTGTTTGTATGATCTCTATGAATGCCGAGAAAAATAGGTTCCTATTTATCTTAAAGATACCTTCCTTACAGGTATGTTGAAATCATAAAATTTTTTTTGCTAAGTTTTTAATGATGTTCAGTAATACTAATACTATATCACTAATATTCTTTGGTTCTAACTTTTTTTTAGGTATGCCCTTCTCTGAAAAGAGTGAGAGCATAAACAACTTCTTTGATGGATTTATAAATTCGAAGACTACACTAAAAGAATTGATCTCGAGAAGTATGAGGATGCGTTGGAGAAAAGATACAAAGCAAAAAATAAGCAAGATAATATCTCCTTGCAAACAAATGCTTTTCTCAAAGCATCCTCATCTTTTGAGAGGCAAGTAGCTGTCATGCACAAGAGGCACATATTCAAAAAATTTCAGAATGAGGTACTTGACATGGCTGCATCAAATGCTAAATTAACTGAGGAAGTTGATAGCTTCACTACATATTTGGTGACGTCGTTTGAGAGATTTGAAATTAATGAAAATGAAAAGGAGATTATCAAAAACTATACTGTTTCTTATTCCAGTCAATTGGAAGAAGTGAAATGCCAGTACCGATCATTTGAGTTCAAAGGATACTTGTGCAGGCACGTCTTATTGGTTCTCCATCAAAATGAAGTATTTTGCATTCTTAAAAAGTATTTTCTTAACAAATAGTATAAGGACATAAAATATTGGTTCGGTAATTTAGATTGTAATTTTCAATTCTATGATAAAAGTACTAAAAATTCTAGATAATTTATCTTATAATTAAATTATGATGTCATAATTATAATTATAATAACTTATTCTAACATATGGATATTCTATCATAACTATAATCATGATATAGGTATACTTTGATGAGTCATTGGATAATGAAGCTTGCAAAGATTGCCTTCATATGTAAAGATGCTTTTAATCTAGTGATAGCTGATCTGACTCTATTATTCAGAAGAGCAGTAGATGCTAATTATTCAGCATAGCCTCATTCAGAACTTTCTATTTGAGATTTAGTTAATATTGGCACAAAAGGATGACCAAGAGAAAAGAATAAAATGTGTAGTCGAAAAGAAGTCGAAGAAATCAAAAAAGTCAAATAAAGTTGAGAACAAAATACTAGAAGATCCATCTGCTGAAAAAAAATGATAAAAGATTTACTAAAAGATAAAGAACGACTCTAGATGAAGTTGTGATGGTAATACAACAAACAACCTCTACCAATTATCCATCCTCCGATCCATTTTTGTAAGAATTTGATGCTTATATATCTAGCCAACTAACACAAGAGACTGAGATAAATTTATGATGTTGTAGATAAAAAATATAATATCATACATTAAAAGTTAAATTTTATAGACCTTTGACAAAGTTCTTTCTGGGCTTGATTTTAAAATATTGATACAGGATATCATATTTCTGCAGATAAAGCATTCAAGAAAGTTTTTTGTGCCATGATATCATAATTTTAATCTTAAATAACATAATTTCAATAAAGGATGTCATGATTCTACATTCAGGGATGTTTATGTATCCCAATATCATAATTTTGATTCTTGATACTATAAGAAAATAGTGATTTTGCGACTGATTTCGTGATCGAATTTTTTGATTAAAATTTATGATCAATTTTTCAATCAATTTTATGACCAAAATTTTGGCGATTAAAATTTTTATGAATGATTATTAAAAAAATTAATATTGAGATCAAAAAGTATCGATCATAAAATTTTCATTTCATGATAAATTTTATAATAAAAAATTTGAATATAAAAATAAATTTATAAAATACTAATTTTATAAAATTTTACAACCAATTTTGCAACTAATTTTTTAGTCTAAAAATTTTGCAACCAACTTTTTGATCGTAAAATGCCTTAATTATTTTTTAATTAAAAATAATTTAAAAATTTAGGGACTAATTTTTTGATCATAAAATTATTTTTTTATCAATTTTTTGGTCATAAAATTTATGATCAAAAAATCGATCAAAAAATGCCTTAATTAATTTATTTAATTTAAAATAATTTAAAATTTTAGCAACCAATTTTTTTGGTCACCAAATTAATATTTTTTGATCAATTTTTTGGTCATAAAATTTGCAACCAAAAAATCAATTGCAAAATGCCTTAATTATTTTTTTTAATTTAAAATAGTTCAAAAGTTTAGCGATCGATTTTTTGATTACAAAAATAATTTTTTTTGACCAATCTTTTGGTCACAAAATTTATAACCAAAAAATTGATCATAAAATATCTTAATTAATTTTTTTAATTTAAAATAATTTTAAAAATTTAGTGATTGATTTTTTGATCATAAAATTAACATTTTTTTATCATAAAATTTATGACCAAAAAATTAGTTACAAAATGCCTTAATTAATTTTTTAATTTAAAATAATTTTAAAATTTAGCGATCAATTTTTTGATCATAAAATTAATATTTTTTGATCAATTTTTTGGTCACCAAATTTATGATCAAAAAATTGATAATAAAATACCTTAATTAATTTTTTAATTTAAAATAATTCAAAATTGAAGCGATCAAATTTTTAGTCATAAAATTATTTTTTTTGACTAATTTTTTGATCATAAAATTTACAATCAAAAAATCAATCATAAATATATTTCACAACTAATATAATTTATTTTTTTACTAAATATGATATAATTTTAGAATTTAAAGACTATTTTTACCATTCATTATCTAAATAATTATCATTAGAGTATCATCATAAAAATTGCCTCAATCCGATAGCCCTAACTATGTAGATCAATAAAATTTGATTTTGATGGCTTCAAATGACTATATGATGATCTAATAGATAGAGACCATCAATGGATCTAAAAACTTGCAACGATAATCTTTGTAATATTTATAGCATACTATCAAAATTTTATTTCAATCAGATATTATTATCATGATTAATTTAGTATGAAATGATTTGGATCATTAAATAAAAAATGAACAATCAAATGGCCAAATGGCATTCAATTGTACGATAATTTGTTAGTTAAATGATATTTGCTACTACTTTAATTATTTATATGATAGTGATCGTAAAATTCAAACCATGAGTATATGAATCCTCCATGTTAAGCAGATCTTATAAAAGCATCAGTATAATTACTTAAGAACTTTAAGAATAAGCATCAAGATACATATAGTTTTAGATTATTTATATATATATAGATGGTTTGAATTTTATGATCACCACCATCCAAATGATCAAAGTAGTTGCAAAGATCATTTATCAAAAGAATACCTTATAATCAGATGCCGTTTAGTCTTTTGATCACTCATTTTTTATTTAATGATTGAAATTATTCTGTACTAAATTGATTATAATAATGATATCTAATAGAAATAAAATTTTGATAGTGTACTATAAATATCATCGAAATCATGATTGTAAATTTTTAGATCCATCGGTGATCTTTATTTTTTAGATCATCATGCGATCGTTCATGACCATCAAAATCAAATTTTATCGATCGACATAGCTAGGGCTATTGGATCACAATAGTATTTTATGACAATACTCTAATAATAATTATTTAAATAATAAATGATGAAGATGCACTTTAAATTTCAAAATTATACCATATCTAGAGAAAAATAGAAAAAAATATTTTTAGTCATAAAATTAATTTACGAAGGACTAGTCGGTTGCAAAATTTATGACCAAAAAATCAATCATAAAATACTTCAATTATAAATTTTAATCTATAAAAAATTTACAATCAAAAGTTGGATGATAGAATTTTTAAATTATTTTTGCTACCAAAAAATTGTCCATAAATTTTTAAGTTATTAATTTTTATCTTGAAAATAAATTAGAGATCATTTATTCAGTCCTAGATTTTTATATAATTTTTATAATTTTTCAAAAAACTTTACAAAGAATAATTTCAATTTTTTATTTAATATAATAAATTATTTTTTTATTTTATTTAACTTAATTTTAATTATAAATTTATGATCATTTTTTTAGTTGGAAATATTTAAATCATTTTTGAAAATTTTTAAAATTTTTTGGGATTGAATTTTTGGTTAGAAAAGCTTTTAAAATTTTGTAACTTTTTATTTTATTAGTATTTTAGTTTATTTATAAGTTACTGACTATTTTTTCGATCGAAAAGTTTTAAAAATTTACCAAAACTTTGGTTGCTAGATTTTTATTTTATAATTTTTTTTTCAATTTACAATTTAGCAACCATTTTTTTGGTTGAAAATATTTAAACCTTTTTGTAATTTTTAAAAATTTTTAGTGATCAAAATTTTGGTTGAAAGTTTTTAAAAATTTTGTAAGTTTTTATTTTATTATTTTTTATTTAATTATAATTTAGTGACTATTTATTCGATCAAAAAAATAAAATTTTTGCCTTTAAAATTAGTGACTATTTTTCAGTCAAAAATATTTAAATAATTTTTTTTTGCGATGGAGCTTTTGGTTGGAAATTTTTAAAAAATTATGCTAGTTTTTAAATTTTAAATTAGTGATTAAGTTTTTAGTCAAAAATTTTTTTAGAATTTTGCAACTAAAAATTTGATCACTATATTTTTAAATTAATTTTTTTGAAAACTAGCTGCATCTTAATTTTTTTTCGTCATCTTCGAATTCATTTGCCATGAGCCGAGCCCTCCCTCCCCTCCCTTATTTCCTCCGTCCCGCCACCAATTACAGTGCTGAGCTCTTCCTCTCATCCCTTCCTCCATCCCACGATCGGTTATAGCACCTAGCTCTCCTCCCTCTCCTCTGTCCTGCCACCATCGGAGCCCTCCTTCCCCTCCTTTCCTCCATCCCGACATTGCTGACACCGCCAGAGCCCTCTCTCTCCTCCATCCTGCCACCGCCGATATTGTTGGAGCCCTTCCTCCCCTCCTTTCCTCCATCTCGACACCATCGAAGCCCTCCCTCCCATCGCCGGTCACCCTCCCTCCACCAGAAAGGTAAATCCACAAACCCTATTTTTTTTTTTTGTATTTGGGTGGAGTTGGGGACCATGGAGGGCCACAAAGGAGTGACAGGTGCAGGGGAGAGGGGGGTTTCGCACTCGGGCCGGGGGAGGGTCAAATGGGGGGGTGTGGGGTGGGGTTTCGTTGGGGGCCAAGAGAGGGTGGAGGGGGTTTCGTGGGGGGGCGAGGAGGGTGGAGGGGTTTTCATCAAAGCGGGGGTTGGTTTCGCACCAGGGCTGGAGGGGGATAGAGGGGGGAGGGTTTGCAGGGGGCCAAGGGTGGGTGGAGGGGTTTGCCAGAGGGGGGTGGTTTTGCATCGGGCCAGAGGAGGATAGAGGGGAGGGGGGAGGGGGGTTTGCCGGAGGAGGGGGTTTGCAAGAGGGGCGTTGTTTCGCACTGGGGCTGGAGGAGGATGGGGGGTTTGCACGAGGTCAGAGGAGGAAATCATGGGGGAAGAGGGTCAGATTGGGGGGTGGGGTGGGGTTTTGCGTAGGGCTGAAGGAGGGTGGAGGGGGCTTCGTTGGAGGGGGGGTTGGTTTTGCACTGGGGACGGAGAAATTATTGCATGCATCGGGTCCACGTGAACCAAGGCAAATCCAGGAGCATATGGATGGTGGATAGCGGTTGTTATTTTAGACCTTGAATGTATTATTAGAACAGTGGTTTAATAAGCCACTTAATTTTAAATTTCATAGTTCCCATTTCTCATAAAGTTTGATACAAATTAGCCTTGGACTATGTGGATGTTATTGAGTTCTACAAAATCAGATAAATAAGATGCAAACTATATTAGGTTGACGTTATTTGCTGAAAATGTACAGAAGCCTATAATGATACAAAACCATGAAGAGCAGAGCATGCAAGTCCTATCAGAGGAGATTACAAATTTACTTCCATTGGCATGTATGAGATAAAATATATTAAACATCATCACATAGTACCCAGTGGTCCTAGTATGGGAATAATAAACATGATTCCAATTAGAGAATTTTGAATGCATTAGCCCAAATAGAAGCCATAATGATATGAAACCATGAAGAGCAGAGCATGCAAGCCTTGGCAGGGAAGCTTAAACTTTTTTAGGAGTTAGACATGTCTCCAATATTTTGCCTGCAATACATCTCAGATGAACCGTTGTGGAGACGATGCCTATTAAGGACAATACTTAGACGTTCGCAAGGGCTGAGGTAGTGAGGGGTCTGGCCTGAATGGTTTCGGGCCGAGCCCCAAGTCCAACCCAAAGCTGGTTCGGCCCAATGGGTCTCGGGCCAGTCCAATCCCACTTCCAACCCTAGGTGGCATAAAAAAAGTCATTTGAGAAGCTGAGTTGGCAACATTACCATAGTCATCCATCGAGGAGATGGCCTGGTGCCTCAGCTTCACTATCATGAGGGACAGGTGCTACGATCGTAGCTTCTCTGCTGCTGAGGAGATGGCCCTCCCTTCCTTCATTTCTACCATTTTATTGCATAAATCTTTGTACTTGCTATCTTGTCACTTCTATCTGATTTCATTACTTGTTGTTAGTTATGTGTTAATTTCACTAATTAATTAGATATTTATTTTTATAAAATTTATATTGCATAAAATGATAGATCCATCTTTTGATTAATATATATATTCTATGCAATCCGTACATTTATATAGTTTTGTACAGGTTAGAGAATTATGTATATTGGTTAATTGATTATCAAGTTTGGATAGTTTGAAAATTATAATTAATTCTATAGGTAATTACGGTAATCAAATGATATGTTGAGGGTTTGGAAGAAATTTCAAATAGTGTTTTTCTTTAGTTCTCCTCACATATCTCAAGCCATGTGGGAAGAACTAAGAAAAAATACTATTAAAATTTCTTTCAGCCTCTATTATATATCGTTTAATTACTGTAATTGATCTATAAAATTAATATAAGGAATAGGATCTAACTTTACCTATTAGTTGATGATAAGATGCATTTATTATGTAAGTTATTTTAAATGATAAAATAATTAATTAGTAATTGCCTTGTATTTGTATATGCAAAATTTGTAGATAGTGTGCAATGCAGAATTTGTAGATAGTGTGCCTTGTATTTATAATTATTTATTATTTTTATTAAAATTTTATCTTTATTAAAATTTTAGGTACATGTGAAGTTTAATATAAATATTTATTTAGATTATAAATATTTTAACATTGTTGTCAGTGTATGATTGTGTTTTGTTATGTTATAGAATATGGATATCCATCATCATCATAGTTGGAAATATAATAGACTTTTATCAGGTCGAAAAGGATATACTAAATTTTTTTAAAAAGGGGTGAAAGAATTTATTTTTTTTGCTTGCCAACAATCATGCATTTTAAGTCATGAAAAAATTAGATGTCCTTGTTCAAAGTGCAAAAATAAAAACTACTTAAGTCCCGATGAAGTGAAGGTTGATCTTTATAAAAAAAGATTTCTACCGAATTATTGGTATTGGACATCACATGGAGAGAGTGATCCTCGTGTGGGTAGGGTGTTTGATGTGCATTCAAGTACTTCTCATAGTGCACAATTGGGTAATGATGAACAGAATAGATATCGTGCCATGATTTTTGATGTTGTTGGCCTAGAATTTGGGTTTCACTATGACCAAAATGTGGAGGAGCCTCTGAATATGGATGCTCAAAACTTTTGTGATATGCAGTACAACAACCATTATGGCTGGGATGTAATGATCACTTTGAGTTATCTATTGCTGTTAGATTATTAAGTATAAAATCTGAGAAAAATATTTTGCAATGGTCTTTTAATCAAATAGTGAGACTTATGAAAGAGATATATCCTCCTAATAATGTAATACCCTAAGATTTTTATAGAACGAAGAAATTAATATCCAAACTTGACCTTACTGCTCAAAAAATAGATTGTTGCATTAATGGTTGTATGTTGTATTATGGTGAGAATAATAAAGAAAAGGAATGCAAATTTTGCAATGCAGCTCATTATAAAACACACAATATTGTTAATAGACAATAGAAAGAGATTCCAATGAAAAGAATGCATTATTTACCCCTCATTCATAGGTTAAAAAGATTGTATGCTTCCATGAGTTCTGCTCCATACATGAGATGGCACTATAAGAATAGACAGAAGTCAGGGGTGTTGTATCACCCATCAGATGGAGAAGCTTGGAAACACTTTGATCAAACATATCCTAATTTTATAGCTGAACCACGAAATGTCAGATTAGACTTATATGCTGATGATTTTATACTATATGGTCAATCAACAGCGCTATATTCTTACTAGCCAGTAATTGTTATCCCTTACAATCTTCCTCCAGAACTATGCATGAGATATGTTCTTGGTTTTGATCATTCCTGATCCACATAATCCAAAAAGTAAGATAGATGTGTATAAATATAATATTTATAAATGCTTTTCATATGAATAGTTTTAAATGCTTTTCATCATTAATGCAGGTAAGTTCATCCTACTTATGTCTTTAATCTAATTATTAAGAAATATAATATTCTTTTATATTTATTGTAGGTGTCAGATACAAATGATCAGCAAGGAACATCCTCTAATAGAGGCCGTCCTACGAAGAAGCGACCTTCCTCCACTATCCCATCACCATCATCCTCGACTATCCCACCATCATCCTTGACTATCCCACCACCACCATCTATTATCCCATCTTCCATCATTTTTATAGCACCATACCTGACTCCACCACCTTTGATGCCAGGTGTGTATACAACACCTCTTGCTGGGTCACCTCCTTTAAATTCAGGACCTTCTATCCATCCTACAGCACCTATTATCCATCCACTCTATCTATCCTGGACAACCTCCTGTCCATTCAAGATCATCTTCTATCCATTAAGGATCACCTATTGGTCCTTTAACATCTTCTCATATTTCTCCTACTTATCCTGAGGCTAGTTGTTCTCAGAATATTGCAGAGACATAGACTAGCAATGACATGCCAGTGTTATCCCTTAATAGAGATGGATAAGTGATAATTTTATTTTAGAATATCATAATCATTTTAACATTTTAATATATTTGATTTATGTTGGCTAATATTTATTATTTGTAGGTTCTTACCTTCTCATGTAGTTGCTAATTTCATTATTGAAATTTTGAGGAGCCACTTTGATGAGCCATGGGTATCTTGGAAAAAAATACCTAATAATGTTAGAGATATATGGTTTGTTGAGTTCAAGATAAGTAATGATATTTATGAATGTAATTTAATTTTTATATTTTTTATGATAATTAATTTATTTATCCATATTCATTATAGGGGAAATATCAGTATGTGCCACCAAATGATCAATAGGCAAAAAAAAAATTCAAAAAATATGGTGCGGCTTGTTTGAAAGATCTTCTTGCTAATTCTCGTAGAAAAATGGAGGACCATCTTAGCTTGAAGATCATGTATGGGATAGATTGTGCCAGCATTGGCGTACTGCCCAATATAAGGAGAAGTGTGAAAAAGCAAAACAAAATCATGCTTCTGATTGTGAAGGTTTTGGTCCTTCTCTTCATAATGGTGGCTCCATCACTATATCTCAGCATAGACACAATATGGTTAGATTTAATTTTTTTATTAATCATATTTAGTTCATAGTTATAAAATATAGCAAACTATTTTAATTGATTTTTGCATTACAGACTATGAAGACTGGTGTTGTGCCATCCCCATCTGAATTATTTATTTGCACCTATCAGAAGAATGATAAAAGTTGGGTGGATAGGAGATCAGAGCATATAAGTCTAAGTAATATATTACATTACTTTCAAAATTTATTTTATGCAAACTGAGATCAATTTGACAAGCTAAATTTAGATGTAATATGGAAGAGGCATAATCTTAGAGAGTATCTGATCTTGACCAACAACTGCCTCCACCATCAGAAATAGATGTGTGGGTTCACACAGTTGGTGGAAAGAAAAAAGGAAGGATTTATGATTTGGGATTAGAGTCCACTATATTGGCAGGTCCATATTTTTATGGCCAAGCTTCATCATGCACACAATGGATGCAAAATCAACAACTTCAAGAGCAAGTAAGAAAGCTTAAAGCTGAATAGAATTCTCTGGTGGAGGCTACCAAACATGAAAGGGATGATCTTAGGAGGGTGGAACATAATAAAAAGAAGCTTGAAGCAAATAATAAATTACTATGTGAGCTACTTGCAAAGATAAATTTTTAGTCCTCATCCAATTTTTAAGCATCTCCTAGTTTTCAACCATCTCCTCTGCAGCCACCTGTTTTATAGCCATATGCTCCTTCATACCTAGAAAGAGATGATGATATTGAGGATGAGGAGAAAGAAGGGCAGGAGGATACTGATTAGATTTATTTACATGCTTTTTTAAATTTTTATTTAGTTTATGTTATGTTAAAGATTATGCATATATTTTATGAATATATATTATTTTAGCTTACTTTAGTTTTTTTACATGCTTTTAGATGACAATAGAGCTTTTTATAATCTCTTATGATACTTATTATCTCACAAGCTTTATATATTATATTGGTATCACTTATTTTTGATACAGGTAATAGTTTCAAAGTATACTAAATAAGTGATGTATTTGGCATGAGATATACTAAACAAGTGATATATTTGGATGATGTATGCTATGGTCTCTTTTTCTTATTCCCATATGATATGTTAAATTTTATGGGTTCAATATCGATTTTGGTTGCCTTATTCTTTTGGTTGCCTTCTGATTTTCACTGATGATGATCCACACTTAGTGGATATTGAAGGAAATAGCTCTACAGATATTTTATGTTATCCTTATTTTATTCTCATATGATGTGCTAAACCTAATGGGTGTTGATCGATTTTGCTAACTAGACTTTTTATGGTTGCTTATTATTTTGCCATGATTATGATATATTTGGCACGAGGTATGATAAACAAGTGATACATTTGCCATAAGGTATGCTATGGTTTCTTTTTCTTATTCCCACATGATGTGTTAAATCTGATGGATTCAATATCGATTTTGGTTGCCGTATTCTTTTGGTTGCCTTCTTATTTTCATTGATGATGATCCAAAATTAATTGATATTGAAGGAAATGGCTCTGCAGATATACTATGGCATTTTTTTTATTTCCATATGATGTGCTAAATCTGATGGGTGTCGATAGATTTTGCTTGCTAAATTCTTATGGTTACTTATTTATTTTGCCATGATTATGATACATTGGGCATAATGTATGATAAACAAGTAATACATTTGCTACGAGTTATGCTATGGTTTCTTTTTCTTATTCCCACATGATGTGTTAAACCTGATGGGTTCAAAAAAATTTTGCTTGCTATATTCTTTTGGTTGCCCTCTTGTTTTTCCTAATGATAATCCAAACTTAATGGATATTGAAGGAAAAGGCTCCATAGATATACTATGGCATCTTTTTCTTATTCCCATATGATGTGTTAAATCTGATGGGTGTCGATTTATTTTGCTTGCTAAGTTTTTATGGTTGCTTATTTATTTTGCCATGATTATGATACATTTAGCACGAGGTATGCTAAATAATGGATACATTTGGCATGAAGTATGTCATTATCTTTCTTTCTTATTCCCATATGATGTGTTAAACGTGGTAGGTGCTGATCGATTTTGCTTGTTATTTTCTTTTGGTTGCCTTCTTATTTTCTCTGATGATGATCCAAACTTAATGGATATTGTATGGCAGATGCTTAATTGATGTTGCTAGATTTTGTTATATTTTAGCTTGGAATACATCATGTTGGGTATGTATCAATGCAAAATCTTATGTTTTTAGAATTTATGCTATTAGAATTAATGTTGTTGGGTATGTATTTTACTTGTTATATTGTTTGGATTAGCCGAAGCTCCTCTATGACCTATTTTGTATCAGGAAAAAATATATTTTTATGGTTGCTTATTTATTTTTTCTGATGATGATCTAAACTTAATGAAAATTGAAGAAAATGGCTTCGCAAATTATTATAACCTTTTTTCTTATTATTATGGTATTTTGTTGTTTAAGATGCATTATTTAATTTTGTATGGTGGATACTTAATTGATATTGCTTGGTTTTGTTATATTTCAACTTGAAATTCATCACGCTGGGTATGTATCAGTGTCAAATCTTATATCATTTGAATTCCAATTGATATTGTTGGATATGTATTTTACTTGCTATATTGTTTAGATTGATAGGTGAGCTATTTTGTATCAAAAAAAAAATTTAGTTATTTTTTTCATATATAAATTTATTGATCAATTTTACAATTGATATATAAATAAAAAATTATATATATTTTCTATGATTGATTATCAAATTGATTTTTAATATAATTTTTTATTTAATATTTTTAATAAATTTAGCTATCAATTTTATGATCATTTTTTTAAAAAAATATTTTTTAAAAAATTATGACTGAATTTATGATCGATTTTTATTTAAATTTTAATTTAATATTTTTTTATAAATTTAGCAATCAATTTTGTAATCGATATTTTTTTAAAAAAGTATTTTTCAAAATATTTACAACCAAATTTATGATTGGTTTTTTATTTAAATTTTAATTTAGTATTTTTTAATAAATTTAGTGATTGATTTTATGATCAATTTTTTAAAAAAAGTATTTTTCAAAAAAATTATGATCAAATTTATGATCAATTATTATTTAAATTTTTAATTTAATATTTTTAATTAATTTAGTAATTGATTTTATGATCAATTTTTTTAAAAAAAATATTTTTCAAAAAATTATAATCAAATTTGCTATCAATTTTTATATAAAATTTTAATTTAATATTTATTAATAAATTTAGCAATCAATTTTGTAATCAATATTTATTTAAAATTTTACTTTAATATTTTTAGTTAATTTTTTGATTAATTTTATGATTAGTTTTTCTTAAAAAATATTTTTTGAAAACATTTATGACCAATTTTTAATAAATATTTATTTAATTTTTTAGTTTAATATTTTTTAAATAAATTTAGCAACTGATATTGCAACCTATTTGGAAATTAAAATATTTTTAAAAAAAATTGATCAATTTTACAAATAATTCTTTAAATATAAAATATTTTTAAAAAATTTAGTGACC
Organism: Cocos nucifera; assembly: GCA_006176705.1. Lineage (NCBI taxonomy): Eukaryota > Viridiplantae > Streptophyta > Magnoliopsida > Arecales > Arecaceae > Cocos > Cocos nucifera. The sequence goes on from QRFJ01002363.1 coordinate 139,573, forward strand.
AATTTTTAGATTAATTTTAATAATTAAAAAAATTAAAAAAATTATGATTAATGTTTTGATCAATTTTATGATTGATAATAAATTATTATTTTTAATAAAATAATTAAATATAAATTCTATCTTTAGATTATTTATTTTTTAATAACTTTTTATGAAATTAAAAATTAATTTTTTGGTCAAAAAATTGGTTATAAAATTTTAAATTTTTTTAAAAATTTTTGGGTGTAAAATTTTAATATTTTTTTGGATTGGTATATCAATTGCTAAATTTTTCAACTAATTTTTTTGATCAAAAAATATTTCCAACCAGGCTTTTTGTGATTAAAAATTTTTGATTGAAAAATTGATCACTAAATATTTACCAACTGATTTTTGGTTTTTTATGATCAATTTTTTGATCGCTAAAATCCTGTTTTCTTATATTATGATGGAGTTAAATTTGATACAAGATATTAAAATTTTAAGTTTAAAAAAAAAATTTATCAAATATCATAATTTTAAGATACAATATCATAATTTTAAAAAATAATATTATAATTTTGAAACAAGATATCATAATTCTACATTCAAAAATATTTTTATACAAGAATATTATAATTTTAATTTTTAATATCATAATTTTGATATATGATATCATAATTCTATATTTTAGGATATTTTTATATAACGATGTTATAATTTTGATCTTTAATATCATAATTTTGATACAAGATATTATAATTCTATGTTCGATGATGTTTCTATATAAAGATATCATAATTTTGATTCTTAATACTATAATTTTAATATAGGATGTCATAATTCTATATTCAAAAATATTTTAATGCCAGAATGTCATATTTTTTATCTTTAATATTATAATTTTTAAGGGATGTCATAATTCTACATTCATTGATGTGTTCTATGCCAGGATGTCATACTTATGTGTTCGATAATTTTTTGCATCATATTTATGAGATTTTATGCTCCAAATTTTTGACCTCTTTTTACATCATTTTTTAATGGATATTTTCTATTTTGTTAGTCTCGATATTTTGATATTGCGAGAAGTAGCACCAAGAGAACCTGCATTCACTCTGAAGGTGTAGTCTTCTAAGCCGATAAGATGGCAACACATGGCATATAATATGGGTGGTGGATCAATACCCCTCATTCTTGGCTCTTTATAAATCAAAAAAAATATCTGCTACTGGTGAAAGTATTAGAGAAGATGGGATTATATATGAAAATCTATACTAGTGGCTCAGTGGATGGCAGTGTTCGCATCAAGATGGATGGTTTATGATAGAAACGCGATGTTGTTGTTAAGACACCGTATTTATCAGTTTAATCCGACTTCTTAAAATAATTAAAAATCCATAGATAGCAGTGAGTCGGATCGAATCCATAGGGAAGGTAGTGTTTTTAGATTTGAAATCTTTAATTTTACAAAAGAAAAAGAAAAGAAAAAATTTTTGGGATCAAAAGTGAAGTTGGAAAATAAAAAAGCAAAAATTAAAAGGTGCAGAAATTTAAACTTGGTACTAAGATCAACTAGTTAGATCTTAGCATCTATTTATAGTAAAATAAAAAAATAATAATTTAAAGTATAAAACTTAAATTATAAAAAAAATATAAAATTAAAGAGCATAAAAATAAATATTGCATTAAAAAATTTATAATTTAAATACATAAAATAAAAAAAAAATAAAATAGGCTGATCTCTGATCTTGGATCGGCATTGGTGGAAAGATGGTGTAGAAGCCCAGCTCTTCTCCTCGGCATCAATTGCTTTGAAGTAGCCATTAACTCATAGCCTGGCTTCACCCTGTACCAAAGCTTCACCTTGACCGGAGATGTTGATTTCTGAAGGCCTGGGTCCTTTTTATAGAGCTAGGGAGGCTAGATATTTTTTTGTGGAGGCAATGTGGGACTAATAGCCTTTGTAATCATCAAAATATAAAGAAATTTGAGTAAAATTTAGATTAAAATAGCTCTGATACAAATCTGATAAGTCTGGTAAAATTTAGCCATTCAATAGTAGATCAAGTTGGATTAAACTCTGGCCGTCCGATCGCATGTTGATAAAGAAAATCTAACTGCAAATCAGGCATCGAAAGTCCTGATCACCGTCAGGAGCATTTTAGATCGTTGGATCTTCATCACTTGATTTTCTAGCCATTGGATCGTGCCAGATCGCTGATAGAATTTGAATCAAACCCAAAAATAACCATCGCCGTCCGATCTTGACCGCAATCAACCGCAACCATCCGATCGTGCAATTACTGTTCCCATGGACCGCGTGGACTGGCTGCACCACACACCGTAGTCAATCAGCATCTTTGTTGCTGAGTGAAAAGACCAGATTGCTCTGTGAGCCGCGATAAATTTTTGTGGACCCTTTAAGGGTCTAGGTCCGCCACGTGTCGCGTTGTGATTTGTCGGTTTCTGCTAAGTTGGCGATCCATGCCTAAATCATGGACCGACTGATGGCTTTAATGGCTAAGTCAGCTTTGATGGCTTGGCTTGGCTTGGTGGCTTGGTTTGCGGAGCCAGTTGAGCCATTTTTTTTATTTAAATTTTATTTATTTTATTTCTTTAGAAATTCATATCTTCTTCGTTTTAGCTCTATTTTACTTCAAACTTATTTCGTTGTGATCAAAAATATGAGCTCTTTTCATTGATTATAAAATTTTATTTTTTAATTTTTATTATTTTTTAATTAATTTTTTAATTAATAAAAATATGAATTTCTTAAAAATTATATATAAATTGATTATTAATTTTAAAAATTAATATAAATTAATTAAAAAATTAATAGTTTTATTGATGAATTTATGGTACTTATCATACCCCCCAATTTAAGCTTTGCTCGTCCTCGAGTAAAGAAAGAATTTAGTTTTAAATATCTTTTTAACTTTAGAGTTTCGAATTTTATCTAAGCAGTTTTTAAAATGGCCATTGATATTTAGTAGAGCTTAAGTGAGACATATCATTGGGGTATTAATACTTATCAATAAAAAAATTAAGTAAAGAGCATTAAATTTTTTTGAACTTTTTCTAAATTATCCCATCTTTATCTCTGATTTGTCTAAACTTTTATATAGACAAGTGTATTGCTACTTCCATCCTTTATTTATTAATTTTTATTTTTATATTGTCCACTTTTTGATGCGAATATCATTGCTTACTTAGGCAACGAGATTCGATTACTCAGTGAGAAACCAATTTTTTTTTTTTTAATGTTGTACCACTATTGAGTGTCTTAACTCCTTAAGCTTTCTATTTGATCCATGTAGCGAGTCTTGGGCCAATGACTCCCAAACCAGTTGATTTTAGGGTACTATGTATAAAATACCCCTCGAACTTACTAGCTCGAATTAAACAGGCTACGAGTTAAGACTAGCTTTACAATGAGCTTCTTTGCCCTTCCCATCTTTTGATACGAAACTCAATGCTTGCTTAGGCAAAGAGGCCCGATTGCTCAATGAGAAGTACTTGAAAACTATTTTATTAAAATAAATTTGTTATATAAAGAAACGTATAGTTATCCTACACAAGCCTATAAAAAGTAGACTTTTCTTTGATGCTAGTAGAAATAATTAGAAATGCTTCAAGAAATTTTTTTTTATGTTCTAGACTTAACTCTTTATTGAAGTTTCTTAATACTTGATTTTTCAATATCTCACAGGTTCTCTGATCTATGTATCAATTTTCTTTTAAAAATGCTTAGTTTAATTCGATTCTTAAGTATAATCAGGTGTCTAAATACTAAATATTAATTTTTTTGAGAACTTAAAATTTTAAAATTTTTATTTTTCTCTCCTCAATTTAATCAACATTATCCTCAATGGAGAAAAAAAAAATAAAGGATGTAATAAAGAACATGAAAGAATACACCTGACTATATTTTTGGTCCAGCACATGCCTTTGAAAATTTGGGCTCTCCCTCTAACTTATTCAAATTATTCTAAAAAAAATAAATTAAAAAAATAAATTAGATAAAAACTAAATATTGGATTGCCTTCCAATAAGCGCTAAGTTTACCATCTTCAGCCAGACACAATGCAGCTTATTATCCTGTGTCAAATATTGGATTAACAAATTTTAATGATTTTGAATTGCCAATCTCAGAAAGTTGATTTGTAATCCCATTATTGATATATTCATTATTAATTTTAGGGATATAATTTATGATTCCATTCTCAGACCCATATTTATTAAGAATTTCTCCTATTTGTTCTTCTAAAATACTCATGAATGGAGTTTTAGGAGTTAAGTTTGATTCAATAGGTGCTGGAATGGTGACTAAAGGCTGTTTTAATTCTGGAGGTAAATTAATGTGATCTTGCTTAAATAATTTTATTGATATTTTATTACATGCCTCTTGATTTTTGTAAAAAAACCAGCTTCTAGGGTTGAAGGGATCAGACTTTTGGGTTTATAAGTCTCGGATAAATCATCTATTCTCTTTTCTCCTTTTTCTATCTTATTTAAACTGGAACCAGCATCCATACTAGTTTCTGGCTCGGGTTCTTCTATGTGGTTAGTCTCAGTACTAACCAGTTCCTGTAATTTTTTATTTTGGCTAGCATCAGTACTAGCCTCTCTCACCTGGTCTTGGTATGGGTCCATAAAAATCCTATAGCTTTTAAGTTCAGAAATTACTTTGGTATTCTCAAATTAGGGATTCTTAAGTGAGACATTAAATTGATAACTTGATCCAGGTGGTTGGTGGATATTAGATGGATTGTTTAAAATTGGTAGATTTGGTAGTTGATCTAGTTCTCTCATCGTGTTAGACTCAACTAATTATCCTATTTGAGCTTCTAGTCTGGCGATAGATTGCTGTTGAGTCAGAGTCAATTATTGAAGTTAGTTAAATCTATCATCAGCTAGATTGGTCTATTGAGGAGGTGGGTATGAGGACTGATTATGATATGGTGGCTAGAAAGACTTACAAGGCTGACCTCTATTATAGGCATAATTTTGGTATTGGGATCTATTTTGATAATTTTATATCGATAAAATTTGGGTCTAAGCTTGAGTCTGTTGAGATGTCCAAGAAAAATTATGGTGGTTGCTCTAATCTAGATTATATGAATTTGAAAATGGATCATAATTGGCTTGGAGTAGTCTTTAGCAGTTTGGACTTGTTCTTGGATAAAAGGTGAAAACTGTTCAGTCATAGGACATTCACTCACATGATAGGTTGGGCTAGCACAGATTGAACAAATCTCCTGATAATTAGAAGATGATGTGAATTGTGCAGGAGATTATTGACCTAGGGTTAGGACTAGATCTAATTTCTAAGCAAGAAAGTCCACTTTATTTATCAAATTTAAATCAGTCTTATGACTAGATTCTAGATGTTTAAATTCATGGATCCCTGCCTAGATTTGGTGGAAAGACAATGAAGCATGGTTAATTGAGTTTTCACTCAAGATTTCAAATAAGGTATAGGCTTCGTCCTCACTCTTGTTCATGAATGCACCTCCACAGGATGCATCTACTATCTGCCTGTATTGGTCTCCTAAACTCTCATAGAAAGCTTGAACTATTTGCCACTTAGACAAACCATGGTGTGGACATTTTCTAAGAAGTTCCTTAAGTCTCTCCCATGACTCGTGAATCTGTTCTCCTAGAAGCTGAGCAAATCCAGTGATAGCTCGCCTCATAGTATTGGTTCGGCCTATGGGGTAAAATTTTTTAAGAAATTCACTTTGCAAGTCAGCCCAAGTTTTAATTGATCTCCCTATTGTCCCAAGCCAGTACTTGGCTTTGTCTTTTAATGATAAGGAAAATAAAATTAGTCTAAGGGCATCATTAGTTAAATTTTGAATTCTCACCATAGAGTAGATTTCTAAGAATTCATCTAGATATTTATAAGGATCTTCATTGGTGTTCCCATAAAAAGATGAAAGCATCTGGATTATAGTCGGCTTGATCTCATAATGAGTAGCATGAATTTCAGATAATTGGATACAAGTTGATGGGTTATAGGTGGAAGGAATAAAATATTCCTTCATCTGCTTAGGTGGTTCTCTAAAATTTTTAGTCATTTAGTTATCGAATTTAATATAATTCAGCCTTTTAATTTTATGGTTGAGTTCAACTAAATCAGGTAAAGTAATTTTCTACCGTGCATGCACTAGTGCAACCTTATCGTGTTGTTCAAAAAAAAAAAAGAATTTTTTTATATTTTTTATTATTTTATTATATTAATTATTATATTTATTAATTTAATTTAATTATTATTTTTAATATTTTTTAGTTAGTTAAATTTAATTTTTATTTTATTTTATTTTATTTTATTTTTATAGGAGAAAGAAGAAGAAAGAAAGAAGAGTTCTAAAGAAGAGGTCCTAAGGAATCCTAGAACTAAAAAGAGAGAAAAGAATTAGGTTTAATTAGGTTTGATGTTGGTTAGCAATCAAGTTGATCAATCAATCCTGACTAAAGGTTATCATAAATCTAGACAGCTCCTAACTGCCAAGATACCTTCAAGCCCTCCAAGTGTAGGATTAGCCAATCAACTAGCCAGGTAAGTGTAAGGTCGGTGGGAGTCCCCCTGTTGCTTGCCTTAGACACCAATTGTGCTTGGCCAGGTAAGCTAATGAAATCAATTAGAAACCATATTTCTTCGGGCCCAATCGTATCTGAATCACTTTCCTAGACACCAGTCAAATTGACAACCCTAATCTAGTTCAACTCTTAGGGTTCCTTATCCTATTGAGCTCGAGTTCCTAGGGTTGATGTCTAATTGATTTTAAAATTATAGGCTTAGGTCAATGCAGGATGCTGGTTGGTTGTTTGTGGGCCAAGAAAAGGTGATCAAATCTCCACCTTATCTTATTTAATTGGATATTATACCCTTAATTTGGTTTAATATGAATATGCATAAAAAAATTTTAATTAAAGAGTTCTATGCAATTTAAACTAGATGTATGCAACTAATTAAATTCTGAAAGGCTTACCTTACCTCCAGCAATTACCAAAAAAAATAAAATAAAATAAAAATAAAAATAAAAATAATATGATGCATGCTCTAAGCAGTTAGAATTTCTAATCTTATCATAAGACTTTTAATTAGATTTAAATGAATATTTTTTAAAATTAATTTAAAAATAAAATAAATAAATAAAAAGAAAAGAGGACTAGGGTTAGGATTGATCTCACCAAAATTAGATGCTTTCTTTCTTTTCTCTTTTTTTCTATAAAATAAATAAATTAAAAAAATTAGTGAGTAATATTTAAAAAAAATATTTATAATTAATTTATAAAAAAATTAAAGAAATAAAAAAAATAACATCTATTCCATCCCCAGCAATGGCGTCAAAAACTTGATAGGAACGCGATGTTGTCGTTAAGATACCGTATTTATCAGTTTAATCTGACTTCTTAAAATAATTAAAAATCCATAGATAGCAGTGAGTCGGGTTGAATCCATAGAGAAGGTAGTGTTTTTAGATTTGAAATCTTTGATTTTACAAAAGAAAAAGAAAAGAGAAGAGTTTTGGGATCAAAAGTGAAGTCGGAAAATAAAAAAGCAAAAATTAAAAGGTGCAGGAATTTAAACTTGGTACTAAGATCTACTAGTTAGATCTTAGCATCTATTTATAATAAAATAAAAAAATAATAATTTAAAGTGCAAAAATTAAATTATAAAAAAATATAAAATTAAAGAGCATAAAAATAAATATTGTATTAAAAAGTTCATAATTTAAATATATAAAATAAAAAGAAAATAAAATAGGCTGATCTCTGATCTTGGATCGGCATTGGTGGAAAGATGGTGTAGAAGCCCAGCTCTTCTCCTCGACACCAATTGCTTTGAAGCAGCCTTTAACCCATAGCCTGGCTTCACTCTGTACCAAAGCTTCACTTTGACTGGAGATATTGATTTCTGAAGGCCTGGGTCCTTTTTATAGAGCTAGGGAGGCTAGATATTTTTTTATGGAGGCAATATGGGACTAATAGCCTTTGTAATCATCAAAATATAAAGAAATTTAAGTAAAATTTAGATTAAAATAGCTCTGATACGAATCTGATAAGTCTGGTAAAATCTATCCATTCAATAGGAATCCAACGGTCCAAAAATCATCAAAATCGGATGCATATCGGCCTAGGTTGGATTAAATTCTGACCGTCCGATCGCGCATTGATGGAGAAAATCTGGCTGCAAATCATGCATCGGGAGTCCTGATCACCACCGGGAGCATTCTGAACCATTGGATCTTCATCACTTGGTTTTTTGGCCGTTGGATCGTGCCAGATCACTGATAGAATTTGAATCAAACTCGAAAATAACCACCGTCGTCCGATCTTACCACAATCAACCGCAACCGTCCGATCGCGTAATTACTGTTCTCATGGACCGCATGGACCAGTTGCACCGCACACCATAGCCAATCAGTGCCTCTATTGTCGAGTGAAAAGACCAGATTGCCCTGTGAGCCGCGATAAATTTCTGTGGACCCTTTAAGGGTCTAGGTCTGCCACGTGTCGCACTGTAATTCGTCAGTTTCTGCTGAGCTGGCGGTCCATGCCTGGAACATGGACCGGCTGATGGCTTTAATGGCTAAGTCGACTTTGATGGCTTGGCTTGGCTTGGTGGCTTGGTTTGCGGAGCCGACTGAGCCATTTTTTTTTATTTAAATTTTATTTATTTTATTTCTTTAGAAATTCATATCTTCTTCGTTTTAGCTCCATTTTACTTCAAACTTATTTCGTTGTGATAAAAAAAATGATCTCTTTCCACTAATTATAAAATTTTATTTTTTAATTTTTATTATTTTTTAATTAATTTTTTAATTAATAAAAATATGAATTTCTCAAAAATTATATATAAATTGATTATTAATTTTAAAAATTAATATAAATTAATTAAAAAATTAATACTTTTGTTGATGAATTTATGGTACTTATCAATTTATATGCTAATATTTCTATAGTTATTTTGATTAGAATGATCTGCCTACTTCTCACTGTAATCCTATCGATGTTCTTTATGTTTGTATGATGTATATCTACTACAAGAATCTAAACTATTAATGATGATAAAATGCTATCACTAATAGTCCATCCATCATCGCTAATACTGATGCCATTGCTAATACCATCATAAAAGCCAATCTGAAAAATTTTTATTGCTAATTGGGGCCATTAGCGGTGGCAAAAAACACCATCGCTAATAAGAGAATTAGCAATGACTTTAAAGATAAAACAAATCCATTTCTAATTATTTTTTAAAAAAAATTAAAAAAAATAAAAAAAATTAAAAAATATTAGCGATGGCAAGTTCGTTGCTAATGCCATCGCTAATTATTATTAGCGATAACTTTTTTCATCGCTAATATCATCTCTAATTTTATTTAATTTTTAAATAAAATTAAAAAAATAAGTTAAAAAATATTAGCAACGATAGATGCCGTCGCTAATATTGATAGTAATACTTAATTTAGTTTTTTAAAAAAATATTAGCGTAGAATTTGGTTGATGTCGGATCGAGCTGAAGTTGAGGAAGAAGAGGCCGTCGTCGGTAACCTGCAAAATAAAGTCTCACCCAAAGTCGATAGTGGTGGCTCCGACAGGACCCTCCGATGATCAAGTCAGCTCTTCTGGCTAATAAAAATGGATTGCTCAGGCAAGAATTCAACAGAGTTTCGGGAAGGAGAAGAGAGCTTAGAGAAAACGTATCTAGAGGATTTCTTTTTATAGATAGAGCTTATCATAACCATCCGATAATGGATCGCTCAGGGCCACGTGGAGTTTGTTATGGTCGTTGTTGTGATGTGGCCATTCGGTGTAGGCTATTTGGGGCCACATGGAGTTTGTTATGGAGAGTGGTGTCTATTGCCACGAAGTGGCTGTTCGTTGAGATTTAATAGTCGAAATTCAAAAGAAGCAGGCATTGGTTGGTGAAGAGCTTTGACATATATCAATTCTAGGAGAGTTCGGACTCCTAAAGAGAACACGGCTAGAGGGGATCATTCGGGAGGAATGCTAGTTGAAATCTGAAAGTAATCTACTGAAGGAATCTAGATGAAGTTCGATCGATGGAGAAGTCCAGGAGGAGTCTTACTGGTGGAGAAGGTTGGCTGAAGGAGAAGTCCAGAAGGAGTTCGGCCCCTAGAGGGATTCGAAAGGAGTTCGGCTCCTGAAGGAATCCGACTGAAGAAGAAGTTCGGAAGGAGTTCGACTCTTGGAGGAATCTGGAAGGAGTTTAGCTTTCAGAGTTAACCGACTGAAGGAGAAGTCTGGAAGGAATTTGGCTTTTGGAGGTATCCAACTGAAGGAGAAATCCAGAAGAAGTTCAGCTCTTGGAGGAATCTGACTGAAGGAGAGATTCGGAAGGAGTTTGGCTCCTGTAAAAATTTGACTAAAGGAGAAGTTCAGAAGAAGTTCGGCTCCCATAGGTGCTTATCTGAAGGAGAGATCTGGAAGGAGTTTGGCTCTTATAGAAACTTGATTGAAAGAGAGATCCGAAAGGAGTTTGGCTCATGTAGAAACTTGACTGAAGAAGAGATCTAGAAGAAGTTCGGCTCTTATAGAAATTCGATTGAAGGTGGAGTCCGGAAGGAGTTCGGCCCCCGTAGGAGCTTGATTGAAGGAGGAGTTCGGAAGGAGTTTGGCTCCCATAGGAGCTTATCTGAAGGAGAGATCCAGAAGGAGTTTGGCTCCTATAGAAATCCGACTGAAGGAGGAGTCTGGAAGAAGTTTGACTCTCGTAGGAGCTTGACTAAAGGAGGAGTTCGGAAGGAGTTTGGCTCCCATATTGCTTGTTTGAAGAAGAGATCCGGAAGAAGTTTGGCTCCTGTAGAAACTTGATTAAAGGAGTTTGGCTTCTATAGAAATCTGACTGAAGGAGGAGTCTGGAAGGAGTTCGGCTCCCATAGAAGCTTGACTGAAGGAGGAGTCTAGAAGGAGTTTCGGCTGCTGTAGGAGCTTGTCTGAAGGAGTGATCCAAAAGAAGTTCAGCTCCTATAGAAATTCGACTAAAGAAGGAAGTTCAGAAGGAGTTTGGCTCCCATAGGAGCTTGATTGAAGGAGTTTGGAAGAAGTTTGGCTCCCGTAGAAGCTTGATTGAAGGAGTCCGGAAGGAGTTCAACTTTCGTAGGAGTCCGACTGAAGGAGAAGTCCAGAAATGAATTTGGCTCCTGTAGAAACTTGATTGAAGGAGAGATTTAGAAGAAGTTTGGCTCCTATAGAAATCCGACTGAAGAAGGAGTTCGGAAGGAGTTCGGCTCCCATAGGAGCTTGACTGAAGAAAGAGTTCGAAAGGAGTTTGGCTCCCATAGGAGCTTGTCTGAAGGAGAGATTCGGAAGAAGTTTGGCTCCTGTAGAAATTTGACTGAAGGAAAACTCCGAAAGAAGTTCGGCTCTCGTAGGAGCTTGACTGAAGGAGGAGTCCGAAAGGAATTTGGCTCCCGTAGGAGCTTGACTGAAGGAGGAGTTCGAAAGGAGTTCGGCTCTCGTAGGAGTCCGACTAAAGAAGAAGTCCGAAATGAATTTGGCTCCTATAGAAACTTGATTGAAGGAGAGATCTAGAAGGAGTTTGGCTTTTATAGAAATTCGACTGAAGGAGGAGTCCGGAAAGAGTTCGGCTCCCCGTAGGAGCTTGTCTGAAGGAGAGATTCGGAAGGAGTTTTGGCTCCCGTAAGAGTTCGATTGAAGGAGAAGTCTGAAATAAATTTGGCTCCTATAGAAACTTGACTAAAGAAGAGATCCGGAAGGAGTTCGGCTCCTATAGAAATCCGACTGAAGGAGGAGTTTGGAAGGAGTTTGGCCCGTAGGAGTCCGACTAAAGGAGAAGTCAGGAATGAATTTAGCTCTTATAGAAACTTGACTGAAGGAGAGATCGAAAAGGAGTTCAGCTCCTGTAGAAATCCGACTGAAGGAGGAGTTTGGAAGGAGTTTGGCTCCTATAGGAACTTGTCTGAAGGAGAGATCTGAAAGAAGTTTGGATCCTATAGAAATCCGACTGAAGGAGGAGTCTTGAAGGAGTTTGGCTCCCGTAAGAGCTTGACTGAAGGAGGAGTCCGAAAGGAGTTCGGCTCCCATAGGAGTCCAACTGAAGGAGAAGTTCGGAATGAATTCAGCTCCTGTAGAAACTTAACTGAAGAAGAGATCCAAAAGTAGTTCGACTCCTATAGAAATCCGGCTGAAGGAGGAGTCCAAAAGGAATTCGGCTCCCATAGGAACTTGTCTGAAGGAGAGATCCAGAAGAAGTTCGGCTCCCGTAAGAGTCCGACTGAAGGAGAAGTCTGGAATGAATTCAACTCCTGTAGAAACTTGACTGAAAGAAAGATTTGAAAGGAGTTCAGCTCCTACAGAAATCTGACTGAAGGAGGAGTCTGGAAGGAGTTTGGCTCCTGAAGAAACTTGACTGAAGAAGATATCCGGAAGGAGTTTGGCTTCTGAAGGAACTTGATTGAAGGAGAGATCCGAAAGGAGTTCGGCAGCTGGAGGAGTTCGACTGGGGCTAGGCCGTTGGAAGAGTTTGGCTGAGGCTCGACCGCTGGGGGATAATTCTCGATTGAAGCTCTTTCGTGATTACCGCTTGCATTAAGATAAGCATCAGACTGGACTTCAGCAAGAGCGGAATTTATCCCCAAGATCTTGAGACGAAGCGATTTAGGAATGCCAATTTTTCAGTCAGGCGCTGAACTTCTTTGATTGTTCTTGGAACAATCATCTCCCGAATAGCTTGAATTTTCTTTGGATTTGCTTTAATTTCGCACCTTGACACCATAAACCCCAAAAACTTTTCTGAGGTCACACCAAAGGCGCACTTGATCGGATTCAGCTTCATCTTGTGTTTCTTGAGTGCACTGAAGGTCTCTTCAAAATCAGCAAGGTGATTTATAGAAGCTCGACTTTTGACGAGCATGTCATCCACATACACCTTCATATTACGGCTGATCTGCTCTTTGAAGATTTTGTTGATCAGGCACTGGTACGTTGCCCCTGCATTCTTGAGCCCAAAGAGCATAACCCTATAACAGTAAAGACCCCGGTCAGTAACAAAAGTAGTTTTCTTCTCATTCTCTGGCGCCATCCATATCTGATTATTGTCGGAGAAGGCATCCATGAAGGTGAGGAGCTCATGGCCCAAGGTTGCGTCTACCAGCTGATCAATCCTGAAAAGAGGGTAGCTATCCTTTGGGCAGGCTTTGTTCAGCCTTTTGAAGTCTATACACATCCTCCACTTGTTGTTTGCCTTTTTGACGAGGACCATGTTTGAGACCCAGGTCGGATAGTTAACTTCTTGGATAAATCCAGCTTTGAGGAGCTTATCCACTTCTTCTGCAATCACTTTCTGCCTCTTCGGGGCATGGTTGTGCATCTTCTCTTTTACCGGCCAATACCTAGGATCAACGACCAACCGATGTTTCATGACCTCGGCATCAATTCCTGGCATATCCGATGAAACCCAGAAGAAAACATCCGCATTCCTCTATAAAAAGACGATGAGCTGCTCTCGAACTTCATCTTTCAGGTTGGAGTCAATTTGTACCGTATGCTCCACGTTTCCATCATTCAGGGGGATGGTCACAAGATCTTCTATGGGCTCACCCCATTTTTCGGCAAGGTCATCGCAAACTTCTAGCCCATCAACAAGATAAGGGTCGGACTATTCTTCCTTATGCAGGGTGATTAAGTAGCAGTGCCTTGCCAGAGCTTGATCTCTCCTGACCTCTCCGATCCCATGACTTATCGGGAACTTCATCTTCAAATAATAAATTAATACCACTGTCTGAAGTACATTTAGACCAAATCGACCGAGAATAGCATTATAGGTAGATGAAGCCCTTACGACTAAAAAATTGACATATGCCTTAGCCAGCTTCGAGCATTGTCCTGCAGTCACTGCCAAAGTTATTATGCCCTCAAATGGTACAGCATCGCCAGTGAAGCCTATCAACAAAAAGTTCATAGGCTCCAAGTGGTTATTGAGTAAGGACATTTTCGAGAAAGCATCATAAAATAATACATAGGCCGAGCTTTCATTATCTATCAAAATACAGTGTACATCATAATCGATAATGTTTAAAGAAATTACAACTACGTCATTGTGCAAGAACTGGACTCCTTGGGCATTTACCTCAGTGAAGGTTATGGATTCCTCAGTCCTCCATCTCTTCACTGATTCCTCGAATCCGACGGCCTCTTCTCGTCGAAGTCTCCTCAAGATAATATTGATGATGTCGAGAGGTAGTCGATCTCCTTGCTGATCCTCCCCTCTTGGTGGTTCAGGCTGCAGTAGTGCCCTCGACCGATCTTTCTGCCCTTCAGGCCGTCGCTGCAGGAATCGGCCAAGTTTGCCTCGCCTGATGAGCTTCTCGATCTTATCCTGAAGTTGGATATACTCCTCAGTGTTGTGACCGTGGTCACGATGATAAAGGCAGAACTTGTTAGGATTGCGCTTGTCGGGGTGAGTACGCATTCTTTCTGGTCTCGGTAGTTGCTTCCTGATTTTCATCAGCACTTAAATTTTTGGAGCATTGAGAAGGGCATAGTTATAAAATTTTTGGAGGGGAGAACCCCACCGCACCCTTCTATCGGGGCTTCCATGCCTCTGAGCCCGGGGAGGAGTTTGGACTCGCTTGCGCTCAAAGGAAGTTTGGGAGCGCGGCCGAGCTTCACTCGACTTTTCTTCCTCAGCGAGCCTATTCGGCTCGTCGATTCACCGCTCTCCAATGGCTTCATTGTCCCTGGCCTTGAAGGCCTCTTCAACTCGGGCATAACCTTCAACCCAAGCCAGCATATCGGCAAAATGCTTGAGGTACTTCTTTTCCAGAGAGAATAGCAAATCATTCTTCTGAAAACTACCCTTGAGTACGGCCATTACAATTGACTAGTCCAAGGTTCGGACCTCTAATGCAGCTGCATTAAACCAAGTGACATAAGCCCAGATGGATTCTTCCTTCTTTTGCTTGATGTTCATAAGGAAATTCAAACCTCGGCGAGAACATCGACTGCTAATGAAATGAGCCGCAAACTGATGGCTCATCTGATCAAAGAAAAAGATGGTACATAGCTTAAGGGTTGAGTACCAATTCCTGGCTGCTCCCTTAAGGGTGGATGGAAAAGTCTGGCATAAAATGGCGTCTGGCATGTCGTGGAGCAGTATCATCATCCGAAAGGCCTCCAGGTGGTCAACCGGATCGGTGGTCCTGTCATAACTCTCAAACTGTGGAAGCTTGAAGTTCGGCGGGATCGATTCCTACATAATCGTCTGGGAAAAAGAAGGGTCAGTGCAAATATTGTTACCATGGGTGGAGGGAGCGTGACAGAGTTCTTCAATTCGTCAGCTCATTTTCTAGAGCTTTTGATCAAGAAGATCTTCACGGTCGTTGATCTTTAGAGTTTTTTGGCCGAGTGGGTGTGAAGCATCCCCTTGGATCGAGTCATGGTCTGAGTAAGGGTCCTCCATCCTCTGCTTCCCCTTTTCGAAGATCAGCTATTGGATAGCCCAAGCCCACCATCCCAAGACCGGATCATGGGGCTTCGGAGAGGCCTGCTCCGACCGAATCGATGCCGGGGACTGTCGATGCATGCCTGTACTGCCTCTGTAAGACCATGAACCTGCTAAACCAGTAGGTTGAATTGTTCCGCATCCACCATGGCCACAGACGGAGCCTAAGTTGCCAGAGTTGGAGCGGGAGCGGATGGATCTGGATGGGATCTAGCTGCGGAGGTCGTTGATCATCGGGTCGAAGCTTTCCTGGGAGGCATTCTTTCTCGAGGAAGAACTTTAGAAAGAAAGAGGAGAGATCACTGTCGAGCACTCCTTCCGAACTCTTCCTTCAGTCGGATTTCTACATAAGCCAAACTCCTTCCGAATCTCTCCTTCAAACAAGCTCTTACAGGAGCCAAACTCCTTCCAGACTCTTCCTTCAGTCAAGCTCTTACGGGAGCCGAACTCCTTCCAGACTCCTCCTTCAGTCGGATTTCTACAGGAGCCGAACTCCTTTCGGATCTCTCCTTCAATCAAGTTTCTATAGGAGTCGAACTTCTTTCGGATCTCTCCTTCAGTCAAGTTTCTATAGGAGCCAAACTCCTTCCAGTTCTCTCCTTCAGACAAGCTCCTATGGGAGCCGAACTCCTTCTAAACTCCTTCAGTCAAGCTCCTATGGGAGCCGAAGTCCTTCCAAACTTCTCCTTCAGTCGGATTCCTCCAGAAGCCGAACTCCTTCCAAATCCCTTCAGGAGTTGAACTCCTTCTGGACTTATTCTTCAGCCAAACTTCTCCACTAGACAGACTCCTCCTAGACTTCTCCATCAGTCGAACTCCATCCGAATTCCTCCAGTGGATTACTTCCAGATTTTAATTAGCATTCCTTCCGAATGATCCCCTCTAGCCATATTCCCTTTAGGAGTCCAAACTCTTCTGAAATTGATGTATGTCAAAGCTCTTCACCAACCAACACCTGCTTCCTCTGAACTTTGACTATTAAATCTCAACGAACGACCACTTCATAGCAATGGACACCAATCTCCATAATAAACTCCATGTGGCCCTGAACGGCCATATCACAATAACGGCCATAACAAACTCCACATGGCCCTGAGCAGCCCACTATCGGACGGTTACGATAAGCTCTATCTATAAAAAGGGATCCTTCAGATACGTTTTCTTTAAGCTCTCTTCTTCTTTTCGAAACTCTACTGAATTCTTGTCTGAGCACTCCATTTCTATTGGCCAGAAGAGCTGATTTGATCGTTGGAAGGTCCTGTCGGAGCCACCACCATCGAGTCCGGGTGGGACTTTGTTTTGCAGGTCACCGATAGTGACCTCTTCTTCCTCGACTCTAGCTCGATCCGGCATCAACCAGATTCTGCGCTAATAGAATTGGTGCTGGAGGAAGGGCCCTTTATTCCTGAGGTTCTCTTATTTTAAAAGGAGTGCTCGGTAGCGATCTCTCCTTTTTCTCTCTAGAGTTCTTCCCCGAGAAAGAATGCCTCCTAGGAAAGCTTTGATCCGACGATCAACGGCCTCTACAGTCAGATCCCGTCCAAACCCATCCACTTCCGCTCCAGCTCCGATAACTCAGGCTTCGCCTACGGCCATGGTGGATGTGGAGCAGTTCAACCTACTTGTTCAACAGGTTTACGATCTTATGGAGGAAGTGCAGGCCATGCATCGGTAGTCCTCGGCACTAATTCCATCGGAGCAGGCCTCTCCGGAGCCCCGTGATCCAATCTTGGGATGGTGGGCTTGGGCTGTCCGATAGCTGATCTTCGAGAAGGGAAAGTAGAGGATGGAGAACCCTTGCTCGGACCATGACTCGACCCAAGAGGATGCTTTACACCTGCTCTACCAAAAAATCCTGAAGATCAATGACCGTGAAGATCTCCTTGATCAAATGTACCAAAAAATAAGTCGACGAATTGAAAAACTCTATCATGCTCTCTTCACCCATGGTAATGATATTTGTACCGATCCTCCTTTTTTTCAGATGATTATGTAGGAATTGATCCTGCCAAATTTAAGCACCCTCAATTTGAGAGTTATGAAGGGACCACCGATTCGATCGACCATCTGAAGGTCTTTCTGATGATGATGATGCTCCATGGCATGCTAGATGCCATTTTATGCCGGACTTTTCCGTCCACCCTCAAGGAAGCAGCCAGAAATTGATACTCAGTCCTTAAGTCGGGTACCATCTTTTTCTTTGATCAGATGAGCCATCAGTTTGCTGCTCATTTCATTAGCAGTCGACATCCTTGCCGAGATTCGGATTTTCTAATGAACATTAAGCAAAAGAAGGAAGAATCCATTCGAGCTTATATCACTCGGTTTAATGCAGCTGCATTGGAGGTTTGGACCTTGGACCAATCAGTTGCAATGGCCGCACTCAAGGGCGGTCTTCAGAAGAATGATTTGCTGTTCTTCCTGAAAAAAAAGTACCTCAGAAATTTTGCCGATATGCTGGCTCGGGCTGAAGTTTATGCCCGAGCTGAAGAGGCCTTCAAGGTCAGGGATAATGAAGCCGTTGGAGAGCGGCGAATCAGTGAGCTGGGCAGGTCTGCTGAGGAAGGAAAGTCGAGTGAAGCTCGATCATGCTCCCAAACTTCCTCTAAGCGCAAGCGAGCTCGAACTCCTCCTCAGGCTTGGAGGCATGGAAGCTCCGATAGAAAGGTGCGGCAGGATTCTCCGCTCCAAAAATTTTATAACTATGCCCCTCTTAATGCTCCAAAAACTTAAGTGCTGATGGAAATTAGGAAGCATCTATCGAGACTAGAAAGAATGCGTACTCATCCCGGCAAGCACAATCCTAACAAGTTCTACCTTTATCATCGTGACCACGGTCGCGATACTAAGGAGTGTATCTAACTCCAGGATGAGATCGACGAGCTCATCAGATGAGGTAGACTTAGACGATTCCTGCAGCGATGGCTTAAAAGATGGAAAGATCGGCCAAGGGCACTACCGCAGCCTAAACCATCAAGGGAGAAGGATCAGCAAGGAGATCGGCTGCCTCTCAGTATCGTTAACACTATCTTGGAGAGACTTCGATGAGAAGAGGCTAGCGGATCCGAGGAATCTGTGAAGAGATGGAGGACTAAGGAACCCATAACCTTCACTGAGGTAGATGCCCAAGGAGTCCAGTTCCCGCATAATGATGTGATTGTAATTTCTTTAAACATTGCCGATTATGATGTATGCCGCATTTTGGTAGATAATGAAAGCTCGGTCGATGTATTATTTTATGATGCTTTCTCGAAAATATCCTTACTTAATAACCACTTGAGGCCTATGAACTCCCCATTGATAGGCTTCACTAGCGATGCTGTACCAGTTGAGGGCATAATAACTTTGATTGTGACTGCAGAACAACACCCGAAGCTGGCTAAGGTACTGATCAATTTTTTAGTCGTAAGGGCTCCATCTGCTCATAATGCTATTCTTGGCCGACTTGGTCTAAATGAACTTCGGGCAGTGGCATCAATTTATTATTTGAAGATAAAGTTTTCGATAAGTCATGGGATCGGAGAGATCAGGGGAGATCAAGCTCTGGTAAGGTACTGCTACTCAATCGCCCTGCATAAGGAAGAACATTCTGATCCTTATCCTGTTGATGGACTGGATGTCCGCGATGATCTTGCCGAAGAGCGGGACGAGCCCATAGAAGATCTTATGACCATCCCCCTGAATGATGGAAATGCAGAGCATACGGTACAAATTGGCTCCAACCTGAAAGATGAAGTTTGGGAGCAGCTCATCGCCCTTTTATGGAGGAACATGGACGTCTTCACCTGGGTTCCATCGGATATGCCAGAAATTAATGTTGAGGTCATGAAACATCGACTGACCGTTGATCCTAGGTATCCGTTGGTAAAAGAGAAGATGCACAACCATGCCCTGAAGAGGTAGAAAGCGATCATAGAAGAAGTGGACAAGCTCCTCAAAGTTGAATTTATCCAGAAATTTAACTATCCGACCTGGGTCTTAAACGTGGTCCTTGTCAAAAAGGCAAACAACAAGTAGAGGATGTGTATAGACTTCAAAAAGCTGAACAAAGCCTGCCCAAAGGACAGCTACCCTCTTCCCAAGATTGATCAGCTGGTAGATGTAACCTCGGGCCATGAGCTCCTCACCTTCATGGATGCCTTCTCCAACTATAATCAGATATGGATGGCACCATAGGACGAGGAAAAAATTACTTTTATTACTGACCGTGGTCTTTACTATTATAGGATTATACCCTTTGGGCTCAAGAATGTAGGGGCAACGTACCAGTGCCTGATCAATAAAATCTTTAAGAAGCAGATCGACTGTAATATGGAGGTGTATGTGGATGACATGCTCATCAAAAGTTGAGCTTCTATAAACCACCTTACCGATCTTGAAGAGACCTTTAGTGCACTCAAAAAGCACAAGATGAAGCTGAAGCCGACCAAGTGCGCCTTTGGTATGACCTCAGAAAAGTTTTTAGGGTTTATAGTGTCGAGACACAGGATTGAAGCAAATCCAGAGAAAATTTGAGCTATTTGAAAGATGACTATTCTAAGAACAATCAAAAAAGTTCAGCATCTGACTGGAAAAGTGGCATCCCTAAATCACTTCATCTCTAGATCGATCGAGCGATGCATGTCCTTCTTCCAAGTTCTCAAGCAATCAAAAAACTTCTGCTGGATGACGGAATGCCAACGGACGTTTGAGGAGCTCAAAAACTACGTCGGCTCATCCCCACTGTTGGCAAAGCCCGAACCAGGACAAGAGTTGCTCTTGTACCTAGCAATCTCTCCGGTGGCCTTGGCAGCAATCCTGATAAATGAGGAAGCGAAGATGCAGTGATCGGTCTACTATATAAGTCGAATCTTGAGGAATGTAGAGATCAGGTACTCTAAGCTGGAGAAATTGACCTGCTCTCTTCTAATCGCTGCTAGGAGACTCTGATCTTACTTTCAGGGGCACACCATAATGGTCCTCATGGATCAACCAATAAAAGCAGTTCTTCATCGAACGAATGCTTTTGGATGAATCACAAAATAGGCGATCGAGCTTACGGAGTTCGACATCAATTATCAACCCTGGCCATCAATCAAAGTCCAGATATTGATAGATTTTGTAGTAGAATGTACCATTCCTGACGATGCCGAGCTTGAACAGAATGAGGTCGGCACTCTATTATCGCAGTCGAGCCTCCCCAAAGAGAGTGCCAACCTTCTCGAAGGTTTTTGGGTCCTGTACGTCGATGGTTCATCTAACTCCATTGAAGCAGGTGCTGGGTTAGTCTTAGTCAGTCTTGAGGGAATCGTCGTCGAGTATGCGCTATGCTTCAAATTTTCTGCAACTAATAATGGGGTCGAATATGAAGCGCTGATCATTGGATTAAAATTAGCAAGAGAGTTAAAAGTAGATCGACTTCAAGTCTATAATGATTCTCAATTAGTGGTCGGCCAAGTTGGTGGCAACTATGAAGCACAGGAAGAAAGTAAGATGAAATACCTTGAGAAAGTAAAGGATTTGACTCCAATCTTCAATAGTTTTGGCATTCGATAGATTCTGAGGGCAGAAAATACAAGAGCCGACCTCTTCTCTAAATTGACCACTTTAGTCCTGATCAAACTATCCAAAGAAGTATTTTTTGAAACTCTAAAATGCCCAAGCTCGGAGGAATCATAGGTCGTTATGCAGACCGAGCTCAAGCCAAGCTGGATTGACTCATTGGTTGCCTATCTCAAAGAGGGAGTTCTTCCTTGTGATCCGAAAGAAGCTCGAAAACTCAGAAATCAAGCCTCTCGATACGTTTTATATGAGGACAAGTTGTATAAGAGGTCGTATTCGCTACCGTTGCTGAGATGTCTCCGATCTTCAGAGGCTGACTTTACATTATGGAAAGTGCATGAGAAAATCTATGGAAGTCATGTAGGAGCCAGATTCCTGTCATAAAAACTACTTCGACAAGGGTACTATTGGCCGACCTTGTACCATGATTTCATGGAGTATGTCAGAAAATATGATCGCTATTAGAAGAATGCAAACATACAAAGATAGCCAGCCTCCAAGCTTACTCCACTAAGCGCACCTTGACCATTTGTGCAGTGGGGAATGGACATACTCGATCCTTTTTTGATGGCATTCGGACAACGAAATTTTCTTTGGGTCACAATCGACTACTTCACCAAGTAGGTCGAAGCCGAACCACTAGCAAAAATTATCGAGGTCAAGGTACAGGACTTCATTTTGAAGTCAATAATCTGTCGGTTCGGTCTGTCCTGAACTCTTATAACAGATAATGGGCGATAGTTTGCTAGGATGAGGTTCGTCGAGTTCTACGATGACCTAAACATCTTCCACCACCTTACATCAATAGCTCATCCATAGGTAAATGGGGAAGCTGAAGTGACCAACCGGATCCTGCTGTAAGGCATCAAGACAAGGCTCGATAAAGCAAGGGGGGCTTGGGTAGATGAACTCTACCACATCCTCTAGGCGTACCAAACTACTTAAAGGCTATTAATTGGAAAAACACCATTCACCTTGGCCTTTAGAATGGAGGCAGTCATCCCAATTGAACTTAAGCTCCCATCAGCATGGGTCATGGCCTTCAACGAGCAGCATAACCCACAGGATCTCAAAGTCAATCTCGATATATTGAAAGAAAAAAGGGAGGAAGCCCAAGTTTGGATGGTGGCCTACAGACAAAGAGTGGCCCAATACTATAACTCCAAAGTTAGAAGTAAAATATTCAGAGTGTGGAACTTAGTACTTCGGCAAGCCGCTATCTCTCAGCCTCAGAGCCAGGGGAAGCTTACCCCAAATTGAAAAGGCCCATATGAAATAGAGGAGATCGTCCGGCCCAGAACTTATCGTCTGAAGGAGCTCGGCGAAACAACGCTTCCATGATCTTGAAACTCAAAAAACCTAAGGATGTACTATTAGTAATTTTTCTTCAATAAAATACCTTCATTTCAACATTATTATTTTTTGGTGCAAGAACTATATGATGATAGAAAAGAAGTAACCAAAAGTGGCCATGTTAGGAATAGGAGGAGAACCTCATCCTAACATGAGCAAAATCGAAGGCCTCATTCATTTTAGATAAGATGGAGGGAGAGGCCCTGATAATGGCCCTTATGCGCCCCCACAGCCTGTTAGGAATAGGAGGAGAACCTCATCCTAACGTGAGCAAAGTCGAAGGTCTCATTCACTTTAGACAAGATGGGAGGAGAGGCCCTGACAATGGCCCTTATGCGTCTTGATAGCCCATTAGGAACAGGAGGAGAACTTCATCCTAATGTTAGCAAAGTCGAAGGCCTCGTTCATTTTAGACGAGATGAGGGGAGAGGCCCTAACAACGGCCCTTATGCGCCCCCATAGCCCATTAGGAACAGGTGGAGAATCTCATCCTAACATGAGCAAAATCGAAGGCCTTGTTCATTTTAGATGGGATGAGAAGAGAGATTCCGACAACGGTCCCATTATGCCCGACAACAATAGGAGATAAGATCTTCCCCGAGCTTCTACAACAATAGGAGACAAGATCTCCTTGGACCTCGGCTAGAGGTAAGATCTTTTTCGAGCCTCAACTTCAACGACAACCTCGGCTGAAAACAAGATCTCTCCCGAGCTTCAACCTTAATGGATGCAGAGCCCAAAAAAAGACTTCGATAGTCGCCTTTTTGGTACTCCCTTCCTTCGAATTTTGAATTCGGGAGTGGGGGGACTATTGTTGGGAATAAATCTTGCTCCCGCTAAAGTCTAGTCTGATACTTATCTTAATGCAAGCGGTAATCATGGAAGAGCTTTAATTGGAAATTCTGTCGCAGCGGTCGAGCTTCAGCTAAACTCTTCCAGCAGTCGAGCCTCAACCGAACTCTTCCAGCGGTCGAGCCCCAGCCGAACTCCTCCTACTATTGAACTCCTTCTAGATGTCTCCTTCAGTCAAGTTCCTCAAGAAGCCAAACTCTTTTTGAATTTTTTCTTCAGTCAAGTTTCTACAAGAGCCAAATTCATTATGGACTTCTCCTTCAGTCGGACTTCTATGGAAGCCGAACTCCTTCCGGACTCCTCCTTCAATCGAATTTCTACAGGAGCCGAACTCCTTCTGGATCTCTTCTTCAGTCAAGTTTCTACATAAGCCAAATTCATTCTAGACTTCTCCTTCAGTCGAACTCTTATGGGAGCCAAACTCCTTCCAGATCTCTCCGTCAGACAAGCTCCTATGGGAGCCAAACTCCTTCCATACTCCTCCTTCAGTCGGATTTCTACAGAAGTCGAACTCCTTCGGATCTCTCCTTTAGTCAAGTTTTTATAGGAGCCGAATTCATTTCAAACTTCTTCTTCAGTCGAACTCCTATAGGAGCCAAACTCCTTCTGGACTCCTCCTTCAGTCAGGCTCCTACGGGAGCTAAACTCTTTCCGGACTCCTCCTTCAGTCAAGCTCCTATGGGAGCTAAACTCCTTTCAGAATCCTTCTTTAGTCGGATTTCTATAGGAACCAAACTTCTTCTGGATCTCTCCTTCAGACAAGCTCCTATGGGAGCCAAACTTCTTTCGAACTTCTCCTTCAGTCAAGCTCCTATGAGAGCCAAACTACTTCCAGACTCCTCGTTCAATCAAATTTCTGCAGGAGCCAAACTTGTTCCGGATCTCTCCTTCAGTCAAGTTTCTACAGGAGCCGAATTCATTTCGGACTTGTCCTTCAGTCGGACTCCTATTGAAGCCAAACTTCTTTCGGACTCCTTTAGTCAGATTTCTATAGGAGCCGTAACTCTTTTCGGATCTCTCCTTCAGTCAACTTTCTATAGGAGCCAAATTCATTCGAAACTTCTCCTTCACTCGAACCCTTATGAAAGCTAAACTCTTTTCCAGATCTCTCCTTCAGACAAGCTTCTATGGCAGCTGAACTTTTTTCGGACTCCTCCTTTAGTCAGATTTCTATAGAAGCCGAACTTCTTTCGAATCTTTTCTTCAGTCAAGTTTATACAGGAGCCAAATTCATTCCGAACTTCTCCTTCAGTCAGACTCCTACGGGAGCCAAACTCCTTTTGGACTCCTCCTTCAATCAAGCTCTTATGGGAGTCGAACTCCTTTTGGACTCCTCCTTCAGTCAAGCTCCTACGTGAGCCCAAATTCCTTTCGAACTTCTTCTTTAGTCAGATTTTTACAGGAGCCGAACTCCTTCCGGATCTCTCCTTCAGATAAGCTCCTATGGGAGCCAAACTCCTTCCAGACTCCTCCTTCAGTCAAGCTTCTATGGGAGCCAAACTCCTCCGGACTTTTTCTTCAGTCAAATTTCTATAGGAGCCGAACTCCTTCCGGACTCTTTCAATTGAATTTCTACAGGAGTTGAACTCCTTTTAGATCTCTCCTTCAGTCATGTTTCTATAGGAGCTGAATTCATTCCGAACTTCTCCTTCAGTCGGACTCTTATGGAAGCCAAACTCCTTCCAGACTCCTCCTTCAGTCGGATATCTATAGGAGCCGAACTTCTTCCGAATCTCTCCTTCAGTCAAGTTTCTACAGGAGCCAAATTTATTCCAAATTTCTCCTTCAGTCGGACTCTTATGGAAGTCGAACTCCTTCCGGACTCCTCCTTCAGTCAAGCTCCTATGGGAGCCAAACTCCTTTCGGACTCCTCCTTCAGTCGAATTTCTATAGGAGCCAAACTCCTTTCAGATCTCTCCTTCAAACAAGCTCCTACGGGAGCCAAACTCCTTCCGGACTCTTCCTTCAGTCAAGCTCCTACGGAAGCCAAACTCCTTTCGAACTCCTCCTTCAGTCGGATTTCTATAGGAGCCAAAACTCCTTCCGGATCTCTCCTTCAGTCAAGTTTTTACAGTGCCGAACTCCTTCCGGATCTTTCCTTCAGTCATGTTTCTACAGGAGCTAAATTCATTCTAGACTTCTTCTTCAGTCGGACTCCTATGGGGAGCCAAACTCCTTCCGGACTCCTTTAGTCAAGCTCCTATGGGAGCCAAACTCCTCCTTCAGTCAAGCTCCTATGGGATCCGAACTCCTTTCAGACTCCTTCTTCAATCAAATTTCTACAGGAGCTAAACTCTTTCTGGATCTCTCCTTCAGACAAGCTCCTACGGGAGCCAAACTTCTTCCGGACTCCTCCTTCAGTCAAGCTCCTATGGGAGCCGAACTTCTTTCAGACTTCTCCTTCAGTCGGATTTTTATCGGAGCCAAACTCCTTCCGATCTCTCCTTCAGTCAAGTTTCTACAGGAGTCGAACTCCTTCCAGATCTCTCCTTCAGTCAAGTTTCTACAGGAGCCGAACTCCTTCCGGATCTCTCCTTCAGACAAGCTCCTATAGGAGCCAAACTTCTTCCAGACTCCTCCTTCAGTCAAGCTCCTATAGGAGTCGGACTCCTTTCGAATCTCTCCTTCAGACAAGCTCCTACAGGGGCCAAACTTCTTTCAGATTTCTCCTTCAGTTAAGCTCCTATGGGAGCCAAACTCCTTCTGGACTTCTCCTTCAGTCGAATTTCTATAAGAATCGAACTCCTTTCGGATCTCTCCTTCAGTCAAGTTTCTACAGAAGCCAAACTCCTTCTGGTTCTCTCCTTCAGTCAAGTTTCTATAGGAGCCGAACTTCTTTCGAATCTCTCCTTCAGACAAGCTCCTACGGGAGCCAAACTTTTTTTGGACTCCTTCAGTCGGATTTCTATAGGATCCAAACTCCTTCCGGATCTCTCCTTCAGTCAGATTCCTCTAGGAGCCGAACTTCTTTTGAATTTCTTCTTCAATCAAATACCTTTAAGAGCCAAATTTTTTCTAGACTTCTTCTTCAGTCGGTTAACTCCAGGAGCTGAACTCCTTCCGAATTCCTTCAGAAGTCAAACTTCTTCCGAACTTCTCTTTTAGTCGGATTCCTTCAGGAGTCGAACTCATTCTGGACTCCTTCTTCGGCCGAACTTCTCCACCAATCGGACTTCTCCATCAGTCGAACTCCATCCAAATTCCTCCAATGGATTACTTCTTGATTTCAACTAGCATTCCTCTCAAATGATTCCCTCTAGCCATGTTCCCTTTAAGAGTCCAAACTCTCCTAGAATTAATGTATGTCAGTGCTCTTCACCAACCAACGCTTGCTTCCTCTAAACTTCGACTATTAAATCTCAATGAATGGCCACTTCGTGGCAACGGACACCACTCTCCATAATAAATTCTACGTGGCTCCGAATGGCCTACTACCGAACGGCCACATCACAACAATGACCGCAACAAACTCCACATGATCCTGAGCGGCCCACTACTGGACAGTTAGGACAAGCTCTATCTATAAAAAGGGATCCTTCAAATATATTTTCTCTAAGCTCTCTTTTTCTTTCCAAAATTCTGCTGAATTCTTGCCTGAGCACTTCATTTCTATTTGTCAGAATAGCTGACTTGATTATCAAAGGGTCCTGTCGGAGCCACCACCACCGACTTCGGATGAAACTTTATTTTGCAGGTCACCGACGATGACCTCTTCTTCCTCGACTCCAACTCGATCCGACATCAACCAGATTCTATGCCAATAAAAAATAATAATAATTTTTAAAATATATTTTAATTAATTATAATAAATTATGGTTTCTAATATCTATTATAATTAAAATCTAAAGATAATATGATAATCAAAAATTAAAAAGTAATTATATTATATTTAAAAAAAAGGTCCGATCCTCATCATTGTTCGCTTTCTCCTCCTCTCTAGCAGTTGGTGGATAAGAGCTAGATGTCCTAGTATCCTATAATAAAAAAAATAAAATAATATTAATAAATTTTGATACAGAGGCATATCTTTTGATATACTCTTTCGATTCATAAATAGATTATTTTTACTTATTTTATTCAATGATACAGAGCTATAAACACCTCCGGTCCATCAATTGAACAGTTAGATTGAATTTTTAGCCCCTAGATTTCATTCCCAAACTCAAACCTAAATATACAAAGCTTCTAAAAATAAAAACTTAAAATAATTAAAATAATTTAATAATATATATACTTGATATGATGGTTGAGATGATGAGCCTAGCTGGTCGTGCAATTATGGATCCCGGAGAAGCTCTACGACCGTATCACGAATGACATCCAAAAGACTATAAGGTCGCTAGCTTAGAAGCCTCCGCACGACCTTCTCCACTTGTGCATTGCTTTAGGTCTGGGACATCGAGGCCTGTGAGGATGCCAAAGGATATCGAGGCGGTGAAGAAATGAAGCTGTGGTCAAATCTTATGACCCGGCCCTGACCCCTCCAGTGGTGCTGAGCCATTCCTCAAGGTCAAGGGGGGTTGAGAAGACGAGTTATCACCATACCTCTCAGCAACGTACATCGCATAGCACGTCTATATAGTTAAAAAATATATTAATTATAATATAAAAATTAAATCATGTAATAACTTAATTAGTAAATAAAGTTTGAAGTTCTTACCACGATTAATCGAGATGTAGAATCTAAATAGTCACCAGTCCTCCTAGACTGGTGTGTGGCCCACCATCATTACAGCTGGTCTGATGGATGATCCAATTATCATGCCTATAATAGATAAATAATAAAATTAAATTAATTAAAATATACATATAAAAGTTTTTACAATTATAATACAAAGCTTTGATATTAATTTTTTGTTAGTCTATCGATCATAATATGTGTGCCAACTGAGCCACCCGTAAGTCTGATCGGATCCTACTTGGGGAGCCCTAGTTCTGCCGAGCCCTCTATTGCCTACCGGAGTACTCCTTACTTGCTCCACTGGTCATAGAGGGCCTGCCATATTACTATAATAAAATAGATTTTTAATGATGCAAATATTTATGATGAAATAATTTACGTTGCAAATATGATTATTAGCGATTGAAAAAAATATTTTCATCATAAAAAAATTATTATTGATGAAAAAAATTATTCATCGCTAATAATTTATTATTTATGATAAATTTTTTTCATCATAAATAATAATTATTATCGATGAAAATTTTTCATCATTAATAAATAATCTTTAATAATCTTTTTCTTAAAAATTAAATAATAGATTATTAGCGACGAAAACTTTCTATCGCTAATAATCAATTATTTATGATGGAAAAGATAGTTGCATCATAAATGATTGATTATTAGCGATGAAAAATTTTGGTCTCTAATAATCTTTGATTAATAATTTTTTTTTAAAATAAATGATAGATTATTAGCGATGAAAACTTTTCAGCGCTAATAATCAATTATTTATGATGGAAAAGATAGTTGCATCATAAATAATTGATTATTAGCGATGAAAATTTTTCATTGCTAATAATCTTCCATTGATAAATATTTTTTTAAAAAATAAATGATAGATTATTAGTGATGGAAAGTTTTCATCGCTAATAATCAATTATTTACGACGTAAAAGATAGTTGCATCATAAATAATTGATTATTAGTAATAAAAAAAATTTATCACTAATAATCTTTTATTAATAAATATTTTTTTAAAAATTAAATGATAGATTATTAGAATCAAAAATTTTTTGTTACTAATAATAAATTATTTATGATGTAAAAGATAGTTCCATCGTACATAATTGATTATTAGAGATGAAAAATTTACATTGCTAATAATATTTTATTAATAAATATTTTTTAAAAAATTAAATGATAGATTATTAGCGATGGAACTATCTTTTACATCATAAATAATTGATTATTAGCGATGCAAAATTTTCATCACTAATAAGCTGCCTTTAATATTTTTTTAAAAAAATAAAATGGTAGATTATTAGCGATGAAAATTTTTTGTTGCTAATAATCAATTATTTGTGATGTAAATTTTGTTTATGTCACAAATAATAATATTAAAGGTGGAAAATTTCCATCGCTAATATTCCATGTAAATAAGTTGATCAAAATTTTAAATTAAAAAGAATTGTAAACTCCTTTAAAAATAAAAAATCAAAAAATATCGCATGCAGGGCCAATGGGACAGGATCAAGGAGTCCGATCGCATTCGTTGTTAGCTCGTCCGCAAGCAAAATAAGTATATTTTTTATAGTTTTTTAAAAATTAGTATTCTTTTAAAAAAATTATTTTTCTCTAAATATTTTATAATTTTATAATTTAGATCCCATCTTCACCATTCATTATTTAAGTAGTTATTGTGCAAGCACCATCACAAAATATCATCTTGATCTGATAGCTCTAGCTATGCAGATCGATAAAATTTGATTTCAATGGTCACGAATGATCATATAATGATCTGATATATAGAAACAACCGATGGGATCAAAAACTTACAATGATGATCTCTGTGATATTTTTATAATGCTATCAAAATTTTACTTCAATTAGATATAATTATGATAGTCAATTGAGCACGGGATGATTTGGATCGTTAATTAAAATATGAGTGATCAAGAGGTCAAATAACGTTCGATTATAAGATAATTTATTGATAAATAATCTTTGCTGATATTTGAATTATCTATATGGTGGTGATTGTAAAACCTAAACTCCGTGTATATGAATCATCCATGTTACATACATTTTACAACAGCATAAATATAATTGCTTAGAAATCTTAATAATGCGTATCAAGAGACATGTAGTTTTAAATAGTTTATATATATATGATTTGGATTTTATGATTACCACCATAAAAATGATCAAACTATTAGCAAAGATCATTTATCTTAAAAAATAATCTAATAATCACATGCTAATTAGCATTTTAATCACTCATTTTTCATTTAACGGTTCAAATCATTATTTCATGCTAAATTGATTATTATAATTATATTCGATTGAAGTAAAATTTTGCTAGTATGCTAGAAATGTCACAAAGATCATCGATGCAAATTTTTGAACTGATCGATGATTTCTATCTATCAGATCATCATGCGATCATTCGTGATCCTCGAAATTATTTTTTATCGATCTGCATAGCTAGTGCAACCTGATTGAAGGGATATTTTGTGATGGTGCTTTCATAATAATTACTTAAATAATGAATAGTGAAGATGGATGTTAAAATTCAAAATTGCATGTAATATTTAGAAAAAAAAATTAAATTTTAGAATGATGCTAATTCTTTCAAAAATAAAAAAAATTAATTTGCTTGTGGGGTATTTAATAGTGAACGCGCTCACACCCATAACCTCATCGCATTAGTAAAATATGGCAAAACATTTTTTTTGGCTTTCAAAATAGTCCATATTTTTTTTAAAAAAATAGTTATTTATGATAAATTATTAGCGATGAAAATAATAAGCCATTAAAAATTAGTTATTTGCAATGAATAATTATTTCTATAGTAAATAATGAACTATTAGGCAATGAAATTATTATTTTCATCATAAATAATTTATTTTATTATTTTTTGGAGAGAAAAAAAAATTTAGTAAAATATTTGGTGGGAATTATTAGCGATGAAATTATTTACGATGATAAATTTCATCACAAATAATTAATATTAGTGATGAATTATTGATTTTTATCGTAAATAATATTTTTAGTGATGAAAGTTTTATCATCAATAATTTTATCGCTAATAACCTTTAAATATCCCAACCCGCTCCCGCAAAATCTACTTTGGCTCGTCTCCCTCTCTCTCCCCCTCGACCGCTCTCTCCCCCTCCTCCCAGGCTTCCATCGGCCGACGACCGCCTTTCCCATTTTCATTGTCGTTGTCGCCACCATTGATGCCGTCGTTGCTGCCGCTATTGCCCTCGCCGATGTACGTTTTTGGCCAATCGATCATCGATGAAGGTAAATACTTGTCGGCCGTGGATTAGATTTTTTTTAATTATTCTTTCGGTCTGGGGGCTGGCGACGTGCGTGTTGCCATGCGTTGGCTGGTGGCGGATGCCGGCCGTAGATGGTGGGTGCCTGCTACAGTGCATGGCAGTTGACGACCCTGGTGGATGTCATTGGTGGTGGGAGGTAGAGGGCCAACACTGTAGGGGCTGTGGGGCTGCCAAGGGTGGGGCGCCGAGGGGGGGCCGCGACGGTCGAGTGGGGGCGGTTGGGGGTGCATGGGGCATGGAGGGGTGCACGACGGTCAGTGTTGTCTCGGATGGGTAGCCATGAGTGGTGGGCGGCAGAGGGGAACTGCAGGGTGTTGGGGGGCTGCAACGATGGGTAATAATTAATATTAATAGTAATAATAATAATAGTAGTAGTAATAATTAATAATAATAATAGTTATAGTAAGAATAATAATAGTATTAGTATTAATAATTAATAAAAATATTAATATTA
Source organism: Cocos nucifera (assembly GCA_006176705.1). Classification (NCBI taxonomy): domain Eukaryota; kingdom Viridiplantae; phylum Streptophyta; class Magnoliopsida; order Arecales; family Arecaceae; genus Cocos; species Cocos nucifera. Next base: position 171,239 of record QRFJ01002363.1, read on the forward strand.
ATAATATTAAAATAAAAATAATAATAATTTTAATAATAATACTAAATTTTAAGATAAAATGATAAAATAATTAAAAATTAGATATTTTTAATAATTAAAATAGTTAGTTTTTAATGATATTTTTATGCTTTTACTTGTTATACTTTAATTTTATTATTTATTTAGTTCCTGTATTCCATGTTGATGATGATTTATTATTTTAATTTTAATTAACTAAATATTTTAATTTTTAATGCATATAAAATATCTAGTCTGAAATTCGGATCGAGTTTCGATCAAGAATATGAGTCGAGATCTCAATCTGGGATTTGGGTCATGATCCAGGTCGGATCTCAATCTGAGATCCGAATCGAGTTCCAATCAGAGATATGAGTCAAGATCCTATCCAGGATTTGAGCCATGATCCGGATTGAATCTCCATCTCAGATCCTATCTGGTAATTATATTATGCATGTAATCATGTAACCTTAGACTCCTATTCAAGAGTCAGTCACAGGGTCCCCAAAATGGACTCTGTGAACGGCTCTTGGATGTCCCAATTTGGGTAGTTCAAAAATGCATCAATATTTTATTGTTGTCATCGTATTCTATATTCTATTATGGAAAACTCCATCGTAGTTATCTCGTTCGTTCTCTGGGTACATATTAGATATGATTAAAATATGATCCATCTATATCGTGTACTTGGAGAACTATAGGGAGATGCTGTCGAATTTTTTTTTGGATATGGAACAAAGAACAAAGCTGTGGCAACAATAAAAGTGATTTATTTTTGAAAGGAATAGGACCATACCTATTAGGAAGGAGTTGGTGGAGTTAAGATTCATGAATCATTATTCTTTATTGTTAGATGGATATCGACAAAAGTTAGATAAACGTCAGGGATATTTTCTTGCTTGAATATTGATGATGAGGTCCATCATTATTAACTAATAATTTATTCATTATTTTTTTAGGCCATTCTATTTTGATGGTGAGGCGAGGGCGAGGTCCATCAAAGAACCTCGCCCTTGAGCATTGGAGATGCGAGCACGAGGGACAGCGTCTCTGCATCGAGATTCCATCAGGCTATACCAGACCTATTAGGGGATGGTGTGAACTATGGCAGACTAAGCTGGGCATCATTTGCCGTAGCTATGCCCTGACGATGCTCTTCGATTGGCATCAGGTTACACGACCTCAAAGAAAGGTCTTCTATAGCCACTTACAGGTATAATAATATTTATTTAAATATTTAATTAGCATCGTATTCTTATAATATTTGTTATTCGTAGGCTATTTTTGATATTATTAATTTTGAGCACGATCATGTACGGTGAGCTGTAGATGATCATTTATGCTCACATTTCAAAGAGTACTGGCATCGTATTCACCACTATTGATATGCTGTAGTGCACGATTAGGAGGTGAAGACAGCGCGACAGCGGCCATATGACAGCATCACTATGGAGGACTGGGCTATCATATGCCATACGTACAAGGATCCATCATATCAGATAACTTCTTCTTATTTAGAATTTAATAATTAAATATTATTTAATTTTAAATTTAGTTATTTACTGATTAATTTGAATGTTAACTATGCAGGATCGATGTGCCACTATTACAAAAAAAGGCTACGACAGCGATTCGTAACCACTGTCGTAGTCCAAAAAACTTCTGCCATAGGCTATGACAGTGATTTTCTAACCGCTGCTACTGCGGCCGTTGTCATAGCTTTATGGTAGTGGTTGTTGTAGTAATTATTAGAATCGCTGTCATAGATAGCCTATTGCAGCGGTTTATAAATCGCTGCAATAAATCGACCTACAGCAGCGGTTATGTAACCGCTGCCATAGGTTATCTGTAGCAGTGGTTATATAACTGCTACCATAGGACATCTATAGCAGCGATTTCTTAACCACTGTCATAGGTCTAATATAGCGGTTGGCACCATTTGCATCAGGGACCTATGGCAGTGGTTGGCATGGATATGGCAGCGGTTATAAAACCACTATCGTAGATCTTGAATAATTAAAAAAATATTTTTTTTTTATTTTTTATATATTTTATCTGATAAATATAGATATATAATATAAAAAAATATAATAAACATAAAAATTATTCTAAAATACTAAAATTTTATTATCAAATAAAATTTATTATAATATTTTTTAAAAAAAAATAAAATATGTCAAAAGTCTCCTAAATCTACATTATCGTCATCATCGTCGTCATCGAAAGCCAGAGCCAGAGTCAGAGCTAAAGTTGGAGCCAAAATTAGAGCTGGAGCTGGAATGCAGGCTAACATATTCTCAAAATTCATGATTCCAAAACGCACACTGAGCATTGACATCATGTCTCTCACGATGCCCTCCAGATGAGATGCGCGCTTCTCAGCCTAATCTGCCTGCATCGTAGCATGATCTACCCATGTCAACGCCTCCTCAAGCTCCTCCCGATTGATGACATTGAAAGTCTGTGAGGAGACGCTCGCCTCGGACCAGTAGCTCATCGGCATGTGTCCGGACCTGCATCGGATCCTCCTAGAGTGCTCAAACCCCAAGACCTGAGATAGATAGTCATGGGACCCAGAGGTATCTGGGCCCTCACTTGCGAGCATATTTAACTGATTCTATAATTATAAATTAAAATAAAATTTTATAAGAAATGCTATAATGCTAATCATATATACTAATATATTTAATACTTATAAAAATACGTTCGATCGCAGCATTCATCGGTCTGCCCATCTTGTCCATGCGGCTAGATCGAAAGATCTCGCTACGGCTGGGCATCACTCCATCTCTCACCAGCTATAATAAAGAATAAATTTATTAGAAAGATGATAAAAAATATGAATTTAATTTATCTAGTAAGATTTATAATTAATTACCTCTCTATGCACATGACTGGCCATAGACTCGCGGTCTAGAGTGTGCGTATACTCCTAGGCTACATGATTCTGATGGAAGATAGCCTAATAAGTATTTAAATAAATAAAAAATATTTAAAAAATATTTAAATAAAATTTTAAGTGTATTGAAAAATTTAAAAGTTAGGAATTTTATCTCAAACTCCTGGCTCCTCTAGTGTCTAACCATCCTCTCCCACTGACTCGGAGGACAGTCCTGTATCTGGGGAACAAGCTTCTCTGGAGTGTCTTATTGGTGCTCGAGCCATCCTCTGTAGAGCTTGACCCTATAATCTCGATACAACATTTTGATCTTCTTCAATCGGGCATCTCGAGCCCTCTCGTGATTGGGAAAGTCATACCTTCTCTGCATAAATTTATCAAAAATTAGTTATAAAATTATTTCAATCAAACATATATAGTGTAAACTTATAAAATACATAAATATAATTAAGATGCGCGTACTTACCCATATCTCCTCCCATACCCGGTTCCTAACGGTAGCATCCATCAAACGTCAGTCTTTGGACTCTATGGGAATGATGTCCAACCACCTCATAAGCACTCCAAAAAAAGAATGCATCTTCCATGCAGTCTCTCCTATCGGCCTTCCCTCCATATCATATTGCATCATCACTTGATGCTGGCGGTTCCACATGTATGGGATCGTAAAATATTCGGTTGGATGATGCACCTACAATGCAAATACGTTATATAAATATATAAGTGTATAAATATTATATAAAAAATAATATTATGCTAATATAATAAAAATGTATACTTAGATGCCTATGACGGTAGAGACTCAGCTATCGGTGGAGTAGATGCCGTTGGTGAAGTAGATGCCGATGGTGGAGGTCCCTGAGCAGTCGATGCCGAGGTGGATGGAGTATGCTCCGACTGCTCCTCGGATACTGAACTATGCGTAACCCGCTGAAGGACAGGGATGAAAGCTAGATAGCATTTCGGTGCCATCGTGACCTACAACGCTAATGAATATTAATCAATATAATATTATGATATATTAAATTCTATTTACTCGAAAGCTGAGCCAGCTCCGTGCCTGAGATAGCTGGCTTCATGCCTGAGACATCCGACTAGGGTCCTCTTCCAGCCGGCTCGATCACGACCCCAACCGGCTCAGCTGCGTATCCAAGCCATCTTGGTTGTGTGCCATCCCCTCGATCACTCCCTCTCTCCCTCTCTCGATCTCTCTCATCGATGATGGCGAATAGGCCGAACCCCTCCCTCCCAACTTTTCCATCTCTCGATCTTCCTCTCTCCCTCTCTCGATCTTCCTCACCGATGGGGTTGGATCCCATCCCTCCATCTCTCATTCTCTCGATCTTCCTCGTCGGTAAGGCCGGACCCCATCCCTCCTAGTGATGCCAGCGAGGCCGGACCCCCTCCCTCCCTCTCTTGCTCTCTCGATCTCCCACTCTCCCTCTCTCCATCTCCCTAACCAATGAGGTCGGACCCCCTCTCTCCTAATGATGGCGACGAGGTCGGATTCCTTCCTTCCTCTTTTAAGTACAAATCCGTCGGGTATTTGGATTCGAATCCAGTATCAGTAATTAAAATTGGGTCCAGATCTAAATATCCAGATTTTAATTTGAATCCAACCTGTTGACAGATCTAGTCCATGCCATCGACATGGCATGACCCAAGGCTACCACCACGGCATGGCCCAAAAACTACGGCATGCGGATAATTATAATATTTATAATAAATATTTATAATATTTATTATAAATATTTTATAAATTATTATAAATATACATGATTAATAAATAATACTATAAAATTTTAAAAAAAATATACCTACGGTTATAGAAAGTGGGTCGCACGAAAAACTTCGATGATCGTCGGTGATGTCGCTAAAAGAGGATGACGGCACTAGAGGTAACCTACGAAATAAAAGCAAGATAGTGAGATAGAGAAGAGAGAAAAAAGAGGAAAAGAGAGAGAGAGCAGGGGCGGTCGGAGATGGGGCTAGAGGGAGGGGGCACAATGATGAGGAGGCCGAAGGAGGCTTCGCACTCGATTGGGGGAGGGTCAGAATGGTGGTGGGGGGGAGTGGAATTTCATGGGGCTGAAGGAGAGTGGAGGGGGCTCGTCGAAAGGGGATTTGGTTTCGCACTGGGGTCGGAGGAGGATAGAGTGTGGGGGAGGGGTTTCACGGGAGGCCGATGGAGGGTCGAGGGTGGATGGAGGTTCATCGGAGGGAGTTTTTATAGGGGGCCAAGGGAGGGTCAGATGGGTGTTCGCCGGAGGGGGGGTTCGCTGGGGACCGAGGGAGGGTCGGATAGGGGCGGGGGGGTGGCGTTCGTAGGGGGCCGAGCGAGGATGGAGGTGGGGGTTTGTCGGAGGGGGGTTTTGTGGGTGCCGAGGGAGGGTCGGATGGAGGTTCGTCGGAGGAGAGGTTTCATTAGGGGCTGAGGGAGGGTCGGATGGAGGGTGGGGGGGCCGGGTGGTGGTGGCGGGTGGCGGGGAGGGGCAGCCAAGGATGGGGGCTGAAGAGGGAGGAGGAAGGAGGGGCGACACCGGCCAAGGGGGAAGGAGGGGCGATGCCGGTCGGGGGGAGGAGCCTCACTGACGACAAAGAGAACGGGGAGAAAGAGAGAGCGAGAGAGATCGAGCACGCACAGGAGAGAAGAAAAAATTTAGGATTTTTAACCTAACCTATGATAGCGATTATTGAACCATTGTCATAGATCTACGATAGCGGTTATCAAACCGCTGCCATAGATCTACGACAGTGGTTCTATAACCGCTGTCGTAGATCTATAGCAGTGGTTTTTGTTAATCACTGCCATAAGTAAAAAATAATTTTTTCTCATTTTTTTTTAAATATTATATAATTTTAAAATTTAATATCCATCTTTATCATTCATTATCTAAATAATTATCATTAGAGTATCATCGCAAAAGGTCACCTCGATCCGATGGCCCTAGCTTTATCGATCAAAAAAATTTGATTTCGACGATCATAAATGATGATACGATGATCTGATAGATGAAGATCTCTGATGAATCCAAAAATTTGTAATGATGATTTTGATGATATTTATAGCATACTGTCAAAGTTTCACTTCAATCGGATATCGTTATCATGGTCAATTTAGTATGGAATGATTTTGACCGTTAAATTAGAAACAAACGATCAAAGGGTTAAACGACATTCGATTATGAGATAATTTTTTAGTTAAATAATTTTTGTTATAATTTTAAATATTTTATATGATGATGATAGTAAAATTTAAATCATTTTCATATAAACTATTCATGTTAAGCAGATATTGCAAAAGCATGAGCATAACAACCAATAAAGTTTCAGAATGATTATCAGAAGATGTATAGTTTTAGATCATTCTTCATCTCATGAGTTAAATTTTATAATTATCATCATAAAAAATAATTAAAATAGTAGTCAAGATCATTTATAAAAAAAATTATCTCATAATCGGACACCATTTGGTCCTTTGATCACTCGTTTATCATTTAATGGCCGAAACTAACCTATACTGAATTGACTAAGATAACGATGTCTGATTGAAGTGAAACTTTGATAGTATGCTACAAACATCATTGAGATTATCGTTATAGATTTTTGAATTCATTGGAGTTCTCCATCTATCAGATCTTTGCATTATCGTTCGAAGTCGTCGAAATCAAATTTTTTTGATCGATGATGTTTGCGAAGATACTCTAATGATAATTATTTAGATAATAAATGATGAAGATGAATATTAAATTTTAAAATTATATAATATTTAAATATATATATGGCAGCGGTTATAATTAACCACTGTCATAAATCAGATTATAGCAGCGGTTCCTACTAACTGTTGCTATAGGTCCGACTTGTGGCAGCAGCTATAATGAACCGCTGCTATATATCAACCTATGGCAGTGATTTTTTATAACCGCTGCTATAGATCCGATCTATGGCAGCGGTTTTCTGTAACCACTGCTATATGTCGGACCTATAGCAACGGTTATAAAAATCGCTGTCATAAGTCTGACCTATAGCAGCGGTTAATGAAAATCACTGTCGTAGGAGCTATGACAGTGATTTCAAAAATCACTGCCATAGTAAGCATTGTCATAGACCATTTTTATAGTAGTGGAATGCTACAAATCGGGCGAGACAGACAGTCTCGCATTATGGGGGTTCGAGGCCATTTGCTCGCCATATGAAACAAATAGTAAGTAATTTCTATTTATCATATATTAACTCTTTAACTATTTAAAATTTTTTATTAATTATTCTTAAATTACAGAGAGATGTTGAGAGTGGCGAGCTTCCTGATAGGATCGATATCTACCAGCGGACACATCAACGATGGTCAGGAGGCTGGACGATCGAGAGCTAGGAGCTTTATGTAAGTTTTTCTACCTATTTGTGTATTTGCATTTTGATTTTCAATACAAACTTAGAATAGCTATAAATTAAATTTTCAGGATCGTATGATAGATATTAGATCCCAGTCTATCCTAGAGGGCTCGACCGCACCCATAGATGATGAGATCTATGATTGGATGCTTGGTACGAGATCCTATTATGTTAGGGGGCTAGGGCATTGATGCGTGCTAATCTATAGCTATGGCAAGTGCACCAATCGATCAAGTAATAAAGTGAATGAGTAGAGTATCATTCCTAGAGGATTGAAAAATAAGTACTGAAAAGTTCTTTCCTATGCTTTATTTAGAAGACCAATTTATGAGAATAAGAAATTAAAGAATAAAATAAAAAAATAATTAAAAATTTTAAGAAAATAGAGAGAGTGTAATTATTAGGGTTTTAAACTTAAGAGTAATAGATTACTAAGGCAATCGATTCACCAACTCAGTCAATACAATATTCAGATTATTAGATTAATTTTATTTCATGTGACGGTGGAGTCTCCTAATTTATTTACTACCCTTTGGTCCAGACATAGCAAAACTATCAATATTTATTAATTATCCTTTAGTCCAGGTATAATTTAAATAAATATTAATGCATTAAGTTTTGTAAAATTCTCTAATTAAAATATGTTGCGTTCAAAGCGCACTAAAATTCCTGCATGCATATGAATTCTAATTTGATTCATAATACAAGGTATATAATAAAGAAGCAATAACATAGATGTACTTGGTCCGTAACATCTATGTTCATCAGATCAATTAGAAGATGGCCAGTAATCTAAAAGCATTAAGATCAGATTTATATACTTCTCATGAATAAAATTTAAAATTAAAAATAAATTATACTAAATATTGCATCAAAAGAGTGGCTACACCTTAGTCTTAGTAAAAGAAAATTTAGTTCATGATAACAAGTTCAAAAATAATAAATAAAATAAAAAGTATAAAAAAAATTAGACTGTTTGATTGCTGAAATTGATTGTCCATTGCTCTTGGTGTGGAGAACTTGGTGAAGAAGAAGAGGCTCCTTGATCGATGTCTTGATTGTCAGAAGAAGAAAAGAAAAAAATTACAAACCCTTCCTTTTCTCTCAAAAATCTCTCTTCTATTTCTACCTCTCTCCTCTCTTTCTCTTCTTTTTTTTTTCACTCTCTTCTTCTTTTTTTTCTATGGCAATAGTAGGTTTTATACCCCAGAGATTGATTTTTTTTTTAAATCTTTTGAAAATTAGGTTTAAGACTCCCAAAGCAACTCAAATTAGGATCTGAATGATTCTGACTGTTAGATGTTGATCAAATGGTCCAAAAATCACTTAAAAACTCTTTAAAATATCCCAGATCAAGTTGGAATTCATGCCAGTCATTGGATCTATCGTTGGATTGAATCTGGACCATCCAATCGCGCACAAAGAAGGCTTTTGATCTTTAGTTTAATGTCGGGATGAATCTCAGCCATTGGATCTCGATCGGGAGCTGCGGATGCCGTTCGTCAGCACATGCATTTCGACTGTCCGATCAAATTCCAGTGAAAGACGCCCATCGGATTAGACAAAATTTTAAAATTGCCCTTTGTAGACCATGCACGAGCCCGGTGTTGCATGGACTATCGCATTCTTCAGCCAATCAGAGTGCGCTTCTTCATGTGAAATTCCCAAAATATCCTTAAGTCAGTCCACCATGCATCGCAAAAAATACTGACGTCAGTCTAGCATCAACGTTGCATCAGCAGGTCAATTTGCTGATGTGGTCGAACAAGATGGTCTACTGAGCCAATTTTTCTAAACTGGTTTAAATCGAACCGGCTTCTTTTTTTTAATATTTTTTTTGAAATTCGATTTTGGGCTCATTTGAAGTCTGTTTTGCTTGAAATTTATTTCATTTAAACCAGAAAAATAAAATCTTCATATTGGTGGCCTTCTTTCTTACATAAAATTAATAAAAATATCAATTTCTAAAGAAATAGATTAATTTATTTTATAATTTAATACTTTTATTAGTATATTTTTACCACTTATCACACCTCCCAACTTAGTCATTGCTAGTCACTTAGCAATATTTTATTTAATACCATATTTCAATAAGATTATCCATCACAAAGATAAAATCTGGGACTAAAGGTCAAAAAGTTTAGAAAATATTGCTAATTAAGCATTGAGCTTCAGAAGCAAATTTCTCAGTCAATATAATTAAAAACTTTCTTAGAGTACATCAAAGATCTATAGCACTTATGTTCATGATGACTAACTTTAGTATTTCAGTATTAAATTAAAAGAACAAAAGCATCCTCTCTTATCATCTATTTTGGTCAATTTTTTATACATTCTCAATTTTATACTCATGAATTAAGGTAGTTTTCATACTGCCCTTTTTTTTTTTTGCTGAGCATCCTGGCCTTTCTTTCATCGTTTTATGTAAATTTTCATACTTGACCTAGGTGAAGAGACCTAGTTACTAGGCTTTGGGCAATCCATATATACTCTATCTTTTGCACTTTATTTTTAGGCAGGTAGCTCTTTCCTTAAATTCAAGTTTTTTTAATTAGAATGTATATTAATTATCAATTTTTAGTGATAATTGAATTCTCAGTTGGCCTTATAATCAATACCTACTTTGCCTTGTTAGTGTGCATGTACAATTAGAAGTGCTAATAGTCTTTTAATGACCTAAGTAGGCTGCTAAAAGTCGACCAACTAATCTACTTCTTTAACTCGTTATATTTATTAGCAGATACTTCTATCTTTTATCACTTGCCCAGTCTATCTTGCTCAAGATTTTCTTCTTGACACATGATTTTTTTTTTTTTTAACTTATTCTACATTGTCTTAAAGGAGAAAAAAATAAAGAGTGCAATAAAGGATAGGAAGGAATACACCTGATTTGGTTCAGTCTGATTCTTTGGAGCTTTGAAATTTTGCTTGAGCTCTCATTGATTTTTCTATCAAAATTGAAAATACACACCAAAGCAGTAAAAGAGCAACCATAAATTGCTAAAAAAATAGAAAAAAAGAAAAATGATCAAAACTAAAAAGAAAAGAAACAACCTATCTGGATGTAGCGGTTGAATCATTTCACAATTTGCTTAATTTGTGCTAAAACAAAATATTAACATCTTTCATAGTAGGTACCCACGAAAGGCCACATATTTGTTGAAGACTGCATAGGGCGTATTTTGGACAAAGGAGACCTCATAAAAACCCCTCTCTTACATGAAGGTGTTCATTGTATCTTTCGCACAAAAGAATGATTGATCTTCTTCCATGGCGGGAATCATTGGATCACATTTTGCATAGTTTTCAAAGCACAATATTCACTTTGTGATTGGTTTTGATGGATGGAAGAGAGATGTTAGAGGGATTCTAATAGTTGATGTTGCAAAAGAAGATCAATCATTTTTTCGCATGAATGATGCAACTTGAACCCTACATGAAGAGGCTTTCTCCATGACAATAAAGACTTGGTGTGGGCAATCTTTTCAGAGTGGTCTGTGCAATCTTTTTAGCATGCTTTGAGATTCAGGCTGTGCTCTTCTTCGTGATGATCACCGACGATCTGGTTCGCTATCGAAGTCGTCAAGGCGATGGTTGATGGTGAATGTGTCGCAAGATCGATCGAGTGCCTCGAAAGGTAGCGATCAGCTGGAGACAAGCTGGAAAGGGGCGTTGCAAGGGCAGACGGTGTGGGTGTCATCGGATCCATCACCGGAGGAGGTGATGGAGCTTATCCGATGGTTCTTGGAGATTATGGAGGCCCCAATAGTGGCCCTCCATGAGCGATCGGCATAGTGGGAGGCATCGACGGTGGTTGGAAGGAGCTTGGGGCCGCGGGTGTTACCAGAATTGGTGGCCAGAGAATTCCAACTCCGGGAAGACGTCAAAGGAGAGGTATTGGCGTACGGACTGGAGAGGGAGCTGCTCCTCTTTCGATTCGAAGAGATGGCGGAGCAGAATCTGATCCTCCAGCAGCCTTGGACGGTGGCAGGACAGGCCTTAGCCCTCGAATTCATGGAGGCCGGGATTCTTTTTGGTAGAAGGGGACAATCTCGATGGCATTGGTGTGGGTTCGCCTTCCACAACTTCTGGTAGAGTACTAAGGATGTGGAAGCACTTCGGGAGGTGGTGTAGCTAGCCGGCGAGCTAGTCTCCCTTGACAAATGCACAGTGGACCTTCAGGCGGTTAGGGTTTGCCTCGTGTTTGCATCAAAATCGACCTCGACCGCCCATCTACGATTCGGGGGTTTTGGTTAAGGGGCCAGCTGGCCCATTCTAGCAGTGTTTCATCTTCGAAGTGTGTCGACTGAGTTTGTCTCCATTGTGGATACTTCCACCCACCCTATCGAAGGAGCGATGTCGGTTGGAGAAGGGCGTTGCGGTGGTGGGGTTGGGCTCTAATAACCTCATTCGAGTGGAGGGGGTGGAAGGTAACCAGCCTTATGGTGGGGCCCCCTAGGGCCTTGGTTGCCAGCCATCTATCGTTCAGGAGCTGAAATAGAGGGCTGGGATGGATGGGAGGAAGATGATGATGGGGTCGACTCAACTTGGGCTAGGTTCTTCTATGGCTGACTCGATCCTGGGTGCACTCGGGGCCTAGTGCTAATGGACTGGGTCCAGCTGTCCAAGGTCGCGCAGCAGCGATTCGTCTGACCGGATGCATTCCAAGACCGACGGGGGACTTGGAGAAGGGTGCTGTAGGGGGGGGGGGGGGGTCTTGGCCCCCAACCCTTTCAGGCCTTTATCTTGCTCGGAGGCCTGCGGGCGCTACTACGCATGGCCCAGCCCAACCACAAGTGGGCTAGGTGGGAGAAGGAAGCAAGGCAAGGGCGATGGGCCAGCTCAAGCAAGCGATGGGCTAGGCTCCAGTGAAGCCCACTAGCCACGTTTTGGGCCCGAAAGGTTCCAAAAAAGTTGGAACAAAGAAGAACAAGGGAAAAGGAAAGGTCGTGGCCTCTTCATCCATGGATCTGGAGCCTACAATAAGATCCTGAGGCCCTTGGAGTCTTCATCTTTGTTGCCAACATCCCAATGGAGATGGAGGAGAGCCCATTGGAGCTTGGAGGAGTAAGTTCAAGGAGCCTGATGCCTCTGAGGTAATAGGGATATTGGAGCATAGACCCGTGCTTGAGACATAGGGTATTCCACTTGGGGGTGCGGTGGTTGAGGGTCTGAAGCACATGGTGGCATTAGACATGGACCAGGGCCCCTCTTATGAGGTTGTAGTGGCTAGACTCGGGCAGGGCCATCCATGATGAGGGAATGACCCTTTGAATTGGAGGACTCGATGGATGACGTGGACTGTGGTGGACTGTCAGATCGAGGGGGGTACGAGTGAAGGCCCCCTTCCTTGTGAGTCTTCTTCATGTCCTACTCTAGAACTATAGGGGGGTGGGAAGCCCTCTTTTTGGTCAACTTTCGGCCAGTTGATCAGCATCATGGTTTCTGATATTTGCGTGCTGAGCGAGACTTGCTTATCTAGGGATGGGCTCGCCCGAGCTAGATGGAGGATCCCTATGGCCTGAAGCTCTTATGCTGTGAAGTCTCGAAGACTGTCGGGAGGTATCTTGGTGATGTAGCATCACGAATTGGTCAGAGTGGATGCTTTCTATAGATGCGAGCAATAGGTGGTCCTATTCATCATGGACCTAGTCTGGAGGGCCCTGGCTTCCTATCCGGATATCTATGCAAGTATTCGAGCACAGGGATCAAGAGGGTGTTATGGGTGGAGATATCTAGACTCCTGATGTAGGGATTTGCCTTTCTTTGGTGGCTGGAGACTTCAACTGCATCGTAGGTTCCCACGAAAAGCGAGGCGATAGGATAGTAGGAAGATAGCATGGAGTCTAGGGAGTTTAGAGAGTTCATCAAGTACCACTGGATTAATCGATCTCGGATTTATAGGCTCAAGATTTATATGGTGCAACAACCGGCTTGGGTCAGCTTAGATTTGGGAGAGGATTGATCGGGCATTTGCTTTTGTTGATTGGATCCAGTGCTTTTTCGAGGTATTATATTCAGCACCTACAGAGGATAGCCTTCAGATCATTGCTCGATTCTTGTTTCGATAGATGGCCTGGACCAGCTCAGGGACCTCCTTCCAATTTGAAGAAGTTCTGGATCCTTTTATCGGAGGATCCTGGGACTTAGATCGGGAGGTCTGGAGGATGTCAATCCTAGGGGAATGCGAGGCATAGGGTGACCCACAGACTGGAGCTGGCGAAAACGTACACTCCTTAAATGGAACTGCTTAGAGGTTGGCAACATCTTCTAATGGAATTGAGCAGGTTAAGTTGGATATTGTACAGTGCTGCAATTTGAGGGAGGACCAAGGAAGGTGGCTTATATGAGCCAACGATGGTGGAGCTCCATGGTAGGCTTTCCGAGCATCACTCTCTATTGAGATAGTAGGAGACCTTATGGAGGCAGAAGTCCTAGAGTTCAATGGATTCGAGAAGAAGATCGGAACACCAGTTTCTTCCATTGGCCCACCATGATCTGGAGGTCCACCAATCGTATCAGCCAGCTACGGAGGAGTGATGGTAGTATTGCGGATGATGATGGTGGGATCCGAGCGAGCAGAGGTCCTACACTTCTCCATGGATCAATGGACAATGATGCTTGGTGAGGACCTATCCCATCCCGGGTGTCCAGCTAGTGGCTTGTATCTCCGTGCAGGAGAATATTATTTTAACCAGCTAGGTGTCTCCTAAGAAGGTGCATCGTGGAGCTTTTTGGTCTCTTGGGGAGGATAAGACCTCGAGGGCTTGATGGCTTTCCTCCACTGTTCTTCCGTCAGTACTGGTCGATCATCCAGGAGGAGGTAGTGGAGGCGGTGTAGGTGGCCCTTGAGTCTAGGGACATTTCGGTAGCATGGAAGCAGACCTTGATCACCCTCATTTTAAAGTGGCCTGATGCTTTGATCCCAGAGCACTACAGACCTATCAGTCTCTACACCACCCTCTAAGAAGGTGTGTGCGAGGGTTTTGGTGGGGTGATTGAAGTCGTTGATGCCTCATCTGATTAGCTTAGAGCAGGGTGCCTTTGTTGGGGTTCGGTCCATCACCGACAATGCTATGCTAGCCCAGGAGTTCATGCACAACCTCCAGAGAGCTCCCTATCACCACAACCTTATGGCAGTCAAGCTGGATATGTAGCAGGCGTATGATCAAATGTGCATTGGGCTTTCCTTCGAAGGACACTTCAGGAGCTAAGTTTTGGGGAGCAATGGATTGATTGAATCATGGACTGCATTAAAGGCCCAAGCTTCATGTGCCATCCTCATCAACGGCACTCTGATAGAGTTCTTTTTTCTCTATTAGCCTTCACCAAGGTTGCCCTCTTTCTCCTTACCTGTTCATTCTATGCATTGATATCTTAATTCAAGGGCATTGAAAGTAGCTATTTAGGGATAGATCCTGGAGCCGTATTAGCTAGCCTGCCCTTGGTGCCTAGCCACTCTCGTACCTTCTTCTTTGCAGATGACTACTCTTCTCATTGAGCATGCCTCGACCCAGAATGTGGAGAGCTTTATCTCCATCATTAGGGCTTACTGTCGGCCATCGGGACAATTGGTCAACTTTTAGAAGTCTGCAGTTCATCTTCAGCCCAAGGATGAAGCCCCCGATCAGATTGACTATTAGGGGGATCCTAATATTCAAACTGATTATTTGTACCAATTATTTGCATTAGAGAGATGGAACAGCAATTTCGTAACTTTTTATGAGGTATCGGATGCGATCGTCATCGTGTCCATCTACTCTCCAGGGAGTTAGTATGCCAGCCTATGTGGGATGGTGGCCTAGGCTTCCACTCCTTGTTGACAAAGAGGGAGACTTTGATTGCGAGACATGAGGTTAGATTCCTAATCCAGCCAGACTACTTGTGGAGTAGGGTGATGAGGGCCTACTACGGTGGGTGGAGCAATGGGACTTCCATCCAGGCTGCTTGAGGAAGCTTTTTTATCTAGAGGAAGATTTGCGCTTCGGGGATCCGACGTTATGGACCATATCAGATGCTTGATCGGGAAGATCGGGGATCGGGGATCGGTGGAGGTGATGTAGGATGCATGGAGTTCAAGCATCCCTCTCTCCTACTAGCCGACCCTTTTATCAACGAGGAGATGGGGGACCACTTGAGAGTGTCTGACCTGATTACTGTTGATGGGCTCCAACTGGAAGAGCATAGGAGATCACTCGGCTATTTGGAGGCCCTCTTGCAGAGCGGATCCTTGCCATCCTAATTCCAATGCACTCTAGTTAGGATGCTAGGATCTGGGGATGTTCCTGCTGTCTGAAGGTTTTCTTGAGGGACCTCTTCCAGTTGTATGGATTGACGCCTACTAGGAGGATTGATGCTGCCTGGATTTGAAGAGTTGTCGCTTATTCTAAGGTGAGGATTTTTCTTTGAAAACTTGCCTAGGAATTCGGCTTTCCACTCAGGTACTATTCAGGGATAGGGGCATGGAGGTTTCGACCCTTCATCTGATTTGTGAGATGGAGGACAAGTCTGTTGAGCATGCTATTTCTATACTGCCCTAGGGTGAGGGATCATCTGGAGACTAGGCAGATGGTTACCTGTGGGAGGCAAGCCCTATGATCCATGGTTAGTTTTCTTCTTTGGATTGATTCGTCGGAGCATGACTGATGGGTCAATCCCTGTTGGCGGACAGTTTGCTTATATTGCTTACTAGATTTGGCTATCTAAGAACAGTCTTATCTTCAATAGTGATATGACTCCGGCTCATCGCACTACAAGAAAAAGGGGCTTTGTCGATGCAAAATTTATCTACACAAAATTTTACGTAGGTAAAGAGCATAATTAGCTATCCATAATATTAAACATCGAGTTAAATTGGCATAATTAGCTATGCTAAAAACTAAACACCAGAAACTATAATTATCGACGTAATTATTATGTCGGGATTTAAACCAAAATATCGATAATGGGTTATCTTAATTTTTTAATTTTTGATAAATATTTAATGATGCTAATTTAGCATAGATAATAAGTCTAATTTCCTACGCTTATATCTTTTCGTAGGTAATTAGCCTTATTTTCTTTGCAAAATTAGCATCGATAAATATTTTTTTTATTATTTTTATAAATAATTTATCGATGGTAATTTAGTGTAGGAAATAAGAATAATTGCCTATGAATATAAATTACATAGGTAATTAGACTCATTGCATACACTAAATTAACATCGATAAATATTTTTCTTTTGTATTAATTTTTTTATTTTTATAAATAATTTATTGATGTTCTATTAGCATAGGCAATAAGTCAAATTGCCTATGATTATATTTTGTGTAGGTAATTAACCTTATTGCCAATGTTTAATTAGCATCGACAAATGTTTTTTTTTTATTAATTTTTTATTTTTGTAAATAATTTATTGATATTAATTTAGCATAGGAAATAAAGCCTAATTGCCTATGCTTTTTCTTTGCATAGGTAATTAGTCTTATTGTCTATGCTAAATTAGCATCAAAAAATATTTTTATTTTTTATTATTTTTTATTTTTATAAATAATTTATCGACATTAATTTTGCATAGGTAATAAGACTAATTTCCTACATTTATGTCTTGCATAGTAATTAGCTTATTGCCTACGCTAAATTTGCATCGATAATTTTTTTAATTTATTTTTTATATAATAATTTATTATTATCTAAATAATTTATCAATATAATTTTAGAATTTAAAATTCCATCTTCAACGTTTACTATCTAAATAATTATCATTAGAGTATCAATACAAAAGACTGCATCTCGATCTGATTGCCCTAGTATGCCATTCAATAAAATTTGATTTTGACGGATCACAAACGATCGCATGATGATCTAATAGATAGAGATCACCGATGGATCTAAAAACTTACAACGATAATCTCGATAATATTTATAGCATACTATCAAAATTTTACTTCAATCGAATATTATTATCATGATTAATTTAGCATAAAATTATTTTGATCGTTAAATGAAAAATAAGTGATCAAAAGGCCATATGATGTCCGATTATAAGATAATTTTTTAGATAAATGATCTTTGCTACTACTTTGATTGTTTGTATGATGGTGATCGTAAAATTCAAAATACACGTATATGAGCGATCCAAAACTATGTATCTCTTGATACTCATTTTTAATATCCTTGAATAATTATACTTGTGCTTTTATTAAGATCTGCTTAACGTAGATGGTTCATATATGCACGATCTGAATTTTACGATCATTGTCGTACAAATGATTAAAATAGTAGTAAAGATTATTTATCTAAAAAATTATCTTATAATCAGATGTCATTTGGCCTTTTGATTATTTCATTTTTTATTTAACGATCGAAATCATTCCATACTAAATTGATCATAATAATGATGTCCGATTGAGATAAAATTTTGATAGTATGCTACAAATATTATGTAGATTATCGTTGCAATGTTTTTGGATCCATCGGATGGTTTCCATCTATCAGATCAATATATGATTGTTTATGGACGTTGAAATTAAATTTTATTAATCGACATAGCTAGGGCTACCGGATCAAGATAAGAATTTTGTGACGATACTCTAACGATAATTATTTAAATAATGAACGATGAAGATGAACTTTAAATTCTATAATTGTATCTATAAATTATTTAGATAATGATAAATTATTTATGAAAATAAAAATATTAATTAAAAAAACTTTTTTTGATACAAAAAAATATAGGCAATATCAAATTGTCTATCTTTTTTAGTTACGTAGGTAATTAAACTTATTACCGATAACAAAGAAGCATTGGAAAATATTTCAAAAAAATAAAAAAAATTAATAAAAAATACCAGCACAACGAATCTTGATCGGCATAAAACAAACCTTATAAACCTGCAAAAAGCCTTGTTTTTGTTGACATGGGCAAACCTGTGCAAATATTGTTTTTTCTCCTATTATTGCCTTGATTTGTTTGATTTGCATTGATGTACATCTAACTTACATGCTTAATTTTATTCTAATGATTGACAAAAAAAAAAAACATGTTTTTTCCATGGGAAGTTTATATAGGTTGCTGCATCGCCCCAATGTTCATCTTGATGAAAAACGGCGATTGAAAGTGGCGCTGGATGTGGTGCAGTTTTGATTATTTTATATTGTTTACGTGGTTTGTTTTAGCTTATTTTTGATTTTCATTTAAACCTGGGTCATTCTTACAGGCCAAAGGGATGAATTACTTGCACACAAGCCATCCAACAATTGTGCATCGGGATCTGAAGTCCCCAAATCTTCTTGTTGGTAAAAATTGGGTGGTCAAGGTACTTCTCTAACCAATATTTTGTGAGCATTTCTTTTGATGTTGTGAAATGTGGCCAATTGTCCAATATGAATTGCTGGTACTGATGTGAAACTTTATGTTCAGTTAATGAATAAACAGTAGTGTGCTCATAATTTCTGAAGCATGGATGATTGTCCAAGGTTTAATGCATCGATATGGTAACTTTGCCACCATATAGTTGAGTTTTTTTTATCTGGTAAATGCAGTTTGAGATGAAATTGAGAAATTCTTATTCTAATGTGAAGCTATGATCCATGGATTTCTCTTTTGTTTTACTTGAATGGCAAAAGCATTTTGGTGCAGATCCTTTTGCATTAATCATCAATACATCTCGCTGCAAGAAATATGGCTATCCTTTCTCCCACTCTCTGTAATTTCAAATTGTTTGGTCATGTTTGATCAAATAGGCAAAGCTTCAAGATTCCTAAAGACTATATACCAAGAATCATGTACTGGCCAAAGTTGCAGCGATAAATCATGGGTCAGCTCAATAGAATGTTGGACGACTCTTGAATGAATCAGGTTTATGTCAAAATATGGGGCTGAGTTTTAATCAAGGTGAAATTCTTATCGGACCTATTATCACAATTCACAACATCAAAGATGCTGACAGGCTGGTGAAAATTGCGTGCATACTCGAGTTGTTCGTATTTGTCTACAGAGAAATTAAAGCAGAGATAAAGCAGGTCAATGAGGATGATGTAACAGAACATGTAGATTGGTTTTTCGGGAGAGCTAGTTATGTGATTGTTCTTTGTTCTACCTTCTTCCTTTAAAATGAACCTTGTTAATTGTATATTGATACTTCTCTTGAACTTCTTGAGCTCTCTCTCCCAGCCAGAAAATAACTATTGAACTTCTTGTGCTCTCCCTCCCAGCCAGAAAATAACTATGTTATATTATCAGTCAATTTATAGCATCTTCTAGATCTACTCATAATGTTGCTCTTTTGTATAGTTTATGCTTTATCAAGGATATTTTGTTTCATAGGTTGCATTTTACCATCAGTTCCTTCTTACTTACGCCTAAGCACTTATTTTTGATGTTGATTGGATTGATGATCCTACTAGCCAATAGTCTACTATAGGCTTGGGCTTTTTTCTTTCTAGATGACTCTCTTATCTCATAGTATAGCACCAAGTAGAATGTTGATTCTTAGATAGCAATGAGAACCACTTATTAGGATGGCAAATTGATTTGATCTGCCGAGTATTTGATCCAAATGGGATGGATTTTATCTGATTCGATCAAAATTCAAGATAGATATAAGTTTATAAAAAATATCTAAAATAAATTTGGATCGAATATGGATGATGATATATATATATATATATATATATATATATATATATATATATATATAGAATCTAGAATCAGATCGATTGGATTTGGATTCAGATCTGATCAGATTAAAATTTTATAATAAAAATTTTACATCAATAATCTAAACCATTGAATATGATTTAATATTTTAAAACTACTTGTACACAAAAAAATGATATGATTTAGAGACCTCTAATCTATACATCATATAATCAAAATTAGATAGTCTAAATAAAATTAAATTAGATATATTTTTTGATCAATTAATATATAAATTAAAATTTTTTTAATTATATAATGTTTTATATATAAATATTTTTGAGATAGGGTCATCGGCGAAGAATCCTAATATCTGGTCCGTCCGGATTTAAGCCCAAATTCGGTCTTATCCAAATTCGTCGTATATAACCCGTTTAAGGTTTTAACCTCTCACCTGTATTCCTCCGGCTCTCTGCTCTCACGATCGCTCCTCTTTCTCCTCGAGTCCCCACCGCCAACGTCGGTCCACCGCAGTCACCCTTTCTCTGTCCTCCATGACCTCCACCAAGCCCCCGACGGCCAACAGTCAACGACCCCACTGCCCCGAGGCCTTCCCTCTCCCCCCACCCCCACCGCCACCGCCGGTCCGCCACCCTCCTATCCCCAACCTCTCTCACCTCCGCCACATCCGAGCCCCCCCCCACCTCCAGTGGCAGCGGCCTGGCAGCTAGGGTTTCAACAAAACCCTACATCGTCTAAGCTCCCTATTCTGCCGCTCCAAGCCTCCCACCGGGCTGAGACTCCGAAGGACCGAAAAAGCAAAGGAAAAACCTGGGGAAAATATACGAAAAATCAACAAAAACAGGGGAAGACGGAAAAAATTGAAAGGTAAGACCTTTTGCCACATAGCTTGATTTTTTTTTTCTTTGCTTTTTATCTCATTCTCTTTTTTGGAGATTTGTGGGAAAGGAGAGCACTTAAGAGAGATCGGAGGGGTTGTGTAGGTTCCAGTTGGGTTCGTTTCTTATGGATAGGATTTTGTAGGAGCTGTGGCGTTGTGAGTTGGTCCCTTTGAGAGCTTAATCTTGGTGAAAGCATGATATTTTTTAGGGTCTGGAGATGGGGTGGTGGCTGCCAACCCAAGATGGGTACGGTGCGAGTACGTGTATGGTATTTTTTCTGACAGGGCAGACAGGGATGTCAGTCGACCCGACTCATACTGACCCGTTGCCACCCTTACCACTGATGAACTTATCTAGCTCAGATGGTTGTTAGAGAATGGAGGAGTCACTCGTCATAGTGCTAGCACTCTTTACTACTATGACAATCAAAGTGCCATTCAGACTGCTCATAATGATATTTTTCATGAGTGTATTATGTACATGAAAACTGACTATCATTTCATTCACCAGCACCATGGTTTTGTACAGCTTCAGTCTATTTCCTTCGGTAACCAGATTGAAGATATCTTCACTAAGGCATAAATCCACTCAGCCTTTTTGAGACCTAGTTTCCAAACTCAAGCTGGTTTCTATCTTACCATCTTGAGTTTAAGGGGGATGTTAATGTGATATTAGCTATATTATCTTATTGATATTTCCTTTATGATATACACATGCTATATTAGTCCAAATCTGATTGATATTTCCTTTATAAGATGCATAATTAGACTGTATATTCTGACGTACATATTATGGTAAAATAATTAGAAAATATAGAGATTTCATATCCTCTTTCTTCCCTTCTCTTTTCCTTTGCTTATCACTAAGAGAAAGCTATTTGCCTCAACTCGTCCAAACTTGAATGCGCATTTCCTTGTATTCATAGTCATGCCCCATTTTGTGGATATTGTATGAGTTTCTTAGAGTGGGATGCCAAAAGTTTCTCTATATTTCATTATTTCTATATGACATCTCTAATTTATTGATAGGTAATCTATAACCCTTCACGAGGTATTGTCTTCATATTGGTTCATCGTATGCTTTTTCTAACTTCATAATTTATTAGGGCCTTGAGGGAGTCGCATATTGGTTGCTTGCTGGAAAAATTCTTGAATACTTATATTGGACCAAGGAACCCAATTAATATCATCAAGGTAGTCTTTTTGGGTAAGATCCTGAATTGTTATACATGATACCAAAATAGATCCAACTTGTGGTCCACGTGACTAGGAGCCCTTTTGAGACATACCATAAGCCAAATGTAGTGCTTGTGATTAAATTTAGCTGGACTTGAATGCGAATGTTAAGAGGGGGGAGATGGGAGAATCCTTGTGGTGCTATGTTTAGTCTTATATTGGCTGTACACCGAAAAGATCCTAGAAACTTATATAACGCTAAGAAACCCAAAAGATTTCTTCCAACTAGTTTTTTTAATGAGATTCTGAGCTATTACAATAATTATTTCATAATATTAGATAATTAAGCAATGAATTTAGTTGATAATTAAGCAACAATCAACCATAGAATTTGTGAGAGAGATGCTTGGGAGGGGTTCTGCATCATAAATATCGATAGGTGTTAGTTAGGCAATTGAATATTTCATCAATGATCAAAGAAGTCCATTAAGTTTTCAACTATTCTCTATTATTTGGATAGATAAGCAAATACTCAAAAAGTATAAGATGTAAGGCATGCTAACAATTGGTGAACAGCAGCTTATTGAATATTCAAGCTCATATCTTCCAGCACATGACATAATAAACCAATAATATGATGCCACCACATTCTATTGAAGGTCAAATTGAATCTTCACTGGATCACTCCATTCAATAAAGAGAACTGTAGTATGTCTAAATAAGATTTCTTTTACCTTTATATTATGACCTGTTCTTTTGTGGATAAATATCATATTGGAAAAGTTGGTCTACTTTTCTATTGAACAATTTACCCATGTTCTCATATTTGCTTTCTCTTGGATAGTATTTACCCATGAAATGGGAGAAAATCTTACCCACCTAGGAGGTGGCTAAATTATTTTCCCATCAGCTAGTAAAATGGATATTTAATTTTATATCTAAACTACCTCATCTTCATTTTCAATGTTCTCATTATTCAATGATCAGTAACTCAGTCATCCACTTTCTCTAAATCTAAAAAGCATAAGGGGTATTATGAAAAATATAAATAAATTTTAACAACTTATCCAAGAAAGTAGTAATGCAAAAGAACATGGGTAATAGATTTTGAAGCAACTTTTCCATTCACAAAAGGACATAGGTAAATTATTTTTCTGTCTAAATATTGTCCGAAAAATATTTTTCTAGGAAAATACAGATTTCCAAGTAAAATTTTTACATGCAAAAGAACGGACCCTATAGAATACATGTAGATAAATCTTTTTATCAATTAACAACTGAAAAATTGTGACCAACTTTAAGCGGTTCATAAATCACTGCATTCACTGCACTGACCATTTCCTTTGGTGATGTGTATCCATCATTTTTCATATAAAAGAAGTGCAGCGTTTTGCTCATCTTCCAAAATTGTTCCTTGCAAGCTCTTGGCACCACACTTCCCTCATTCTGCAACACTAGTCTCAGCAATTCCTCTCTGCTCGAGTTGATTATGCTTTGAATTTCCCTAACAGCCTCTTCTTCAGAAGTGGAACCACAACCATGAACAATACGAAGGGACACACTATTCAACTTTCCTTCTTTGCCTTCCCTCTGCAAATATACTCAATTAGTTTCAAAACAAATTATCAATCCACAACTATAGGTAGAGTTTCATAGCAAGGATATTCATCTCCACTAATATGTTAAGCTACAATCACCCTAAGCAATACATTACATAGAACTAGAAAACTACCAAGTGGACAATACGGTAAGTTTGAGGTTAGTCTAACTCCTAGGAGGAAATCCGACTTTATTCCATTTTACCTGAGCTATTTGGCTTGTCCTTGTTATCAAAAGAAAAAACACCATCAAATTTGTTAAGACAGCTTGTTCTTTAAAGGAGGAGGTATTATTTGGTAATATGAAACATGAACAGCCAGGATTGGGTAGGACAAACTAACAATTGAGGCTATAAGGAGAAAGGTTATTTATAAGTAAAATATAACTAGTGTTTTTGAAAAATTTTGTTCACTATTATGTTCATCTCCATACTTTCTCAATATTTCAACAGTTGCTTGTCCATTTTGCCTTCATCAAGGTCATCCCTATACTCAACAGTAAGTACACATGCTTTTTTCCAATGTTTGTCCAAAATATTGAAGAGCATTGAAATAAATGGAGCAACATACACAGGTTCTAAGAATTTACGGATGTAGATGATTAGACAAGACTTTAGAGGCATTAATGTATCAAAGTGGTATCTAAAACAATCAGCAAATGTGTCGTACATTAAATGATCTTATTGATAGAAACAAGCTAGATACACTCAAGGAATTTGGTGATAAAATATTAAGAGCCATATAGTCCAATGAAGAAAGTTCTACATCAAAACAAAGTGCAAATTAAAAAATTAAACACCACTATTTATACAAATCCTTTATGAGGCCTCACAGGCAAGACGTCAATGAATCTCAGGAAGATGGGTGAATGAAGAATCATCAGTATTAATTGTATTTTTTCCCATAAATGTTATGGTGCTTGACATATCCAAAATATTTAAAAATTTAATTTTGCAAAAATTTGCTTTATAAATGATATTATTGTTGATAGTTGGAGCTTAGAACTGTCAATGTGGCATAGAATGTGTACTTTTACCGTGCACAGTTAAACAAAATGCACATCCAAAATGTGGAATATATATATATATATATATATATGATCAAAACTTGTTTTTTCATGAATAGAAAACCATCAAATATGATCTTTAACCGGAACCATTTTTTATTTTGTATCTCCAAGCATCTATCCATAGCAGCATTTTACGTACTGATATATACTGGATGGTGTAGGGCATACCGTATTGAAATAACTCCTTGAAATAGAAAATCAGAGGCATCATTGGTTGACCATAAACCTGTGCTTCCATGTCCAGAAATCATAATGATAAACAGAATAATGCATGTTGTCTCATAGCATACATCTTATTGGTTGTCATTCGCATGTGTGCACTCACATGCACCCGTGCACGCGCACGCGCAGAGAGAGAGAGAGAGAGAGAGAGACTTTTTTTTTGGGCATGGAGGGGAATTGAGAAAGGAAAACCAGACAATTTTAAATGGAGGTGGTGTGATGAAATGAGACAACGAAATTTATGTCAAAGAACTTCAACATGGATGGGAGATAATAGATAAATAGGAAGGATGAATCAAATAAAAATGTATAAGGGAACAAGCTCGAAGGCTTGATTATCTCAAGTACATTATGCACATAAGAATGCTCATGCATACCAGTTAAGAAGACATGCTGAATGATTCATAACAAGTTTGTCTCCTTAGATTTGTCATCTTTGAAGATTCCGTATGATGTCCATGCAGGAATAGCTCTTTAGCAATCAGATCATAATATTTCGTTTAACAAAGTATATATTGAACATAGAAGAGAAAAATAAAAACATTACCTCAAAACCTTGCACGTCATTAAGGAGACGCCCACAGATGCTGACTAGTTTGTACAGATTATGATACTCTGGATCACCAATAACATCAACCGAAAGCTCTGGTCCAACAAAATAGAGTGTCGGCAGAATAATGGGTCCTAAAGCAAGTGTTATGTATCCATTTGCCATGTATTCATCCACAGTGGGCACTGCCTTGGTCCTCACCCACTCTGCCTCTTTCATCATTGCTCTCATCAAAGTAAGCCACTGCCAATTATAAGGCTAAATGTTACAACCCCCTCAAATATACTTAGCTGAAAATAGAATTGCGACATAAGATCTCACAAGCTCAACCAAATGGTCGGTGACGATACGCTTTTGCAATGCAGATGCCTTAGCTCCGAGTTCATTAGTTGTACTGTAGATAGCAGAATAGATAATTTTGACTTGTTCGGAGCAAAACTCTTTTTCATGACTTCCATCCCACCTGTTAGAGATTTGAGTAAAAGAGCAGGATTATCTATGCACCTAATAACTTAGAGCAAGCACTAGGGTAACACCAGTGGGGAAAAAGAAAGTCATACTTCTGAGTCAATGATATCAGATTTTCTAATTCCTCTACAGATCCTGCAACATCAAAAAAGTCATCGAGGATGGTGGCTAGCACACTATTTTTGGTCCGTGACATACGAGCATCAGAACTTTCAGGTGAGAATAACGTAGCCGCAGCAGAGAAATAGCAAGATATCTGTCTCTGCCGAGCAAATTCTAGCCGATCCAATCTGTTTTCTTTGACCCAACTGTTCAATCAAAATTATCAGCATACATTTAACTAAGAAAAGGAATAGGCTTGTGTTTTCACTTAAAAATGTACCTCTCAAGATGCTGGAGTTCTTCACGGTATATAGACTGACATAAATTGAAATCTTCCAGTGCCAGTTCTAGCAGATCTTTGTCATCAATGCCAGGAGACCTGATCAAATGGTTTGATACATGAATCATAAGTGCAAATGCAAGACAGGATTTTCTTTCCAGACAAGTTAATTAACTTACGTATATGATGTTTTGAGAACCTGAAAGTTTTCAACTTTAAAGTTCTCAATATAATTCTTGTGCTCTAGGCGTTCCATGTTGGCATAAGAGGGAAATTTAAGTGCATAATCCACCTGAGATGATAAGAACTTTTTGAGTTTTGAAACTTTCATTGCTATTATCCAGATGTTTACAAATATTCTGTTATGAACATGCAAGTATACATTGAATTTTTATCGGCTCAAATAAAAAACTTGCCTCCTGAGAAAAACCTTGGAGTCCATGCTCTGAATTTGTTCGATAATTCCTCTCTCAGAAAATTGCATTTGACCAAGAACCTAGTTTATCAAGAATCAGCTCATTTGGTAAGATTTTGGATTTGTGATGCCTTGTATAACTCTAGAACTGTTTTTCATAACTTTCGGATGCCCTTGGATTGAATTGGAAGAAAAAGGCTTGCATCACCAAATCGAGTTAAGGCCTCTGCATCACATGTCAACATATATATTAAACCAACACTAAATGTAGATAGAATGCACCATGGCAGCCACAATTCAAAACCCTATAGCTTAAATGTGCATGCAGTAAAAAATAAAAATAATAAAAAAAATGCATATGATCTTGTGTGCTTTGAAGATACCCCTTCTGACATGTTCTTCACCAATCTTCCATCGCTTTAGTGCAAGCACACAGGCTAATGTGGTAGAGAGAGAATCCTTGACAAGAGAGGATAATGTGGTGCCCATGAATTCCCCAAGAGCCATCAGAATGTTGATTCTCCATTATCCAATCAAGACATTCTGGGAAGCATGGAGACTGAGGAAATTCTGGCAGGGGGACCATAGCTACCCATGCAGTGTCATAGGAAGAAGCTGAAAGATGAACATTAGGCAGGTGTTCCATTATTCTTTCCTTTAATACTTCCCTTTAAAATCTCGCTTATATAGGAAGGGACCATTCTTCCCACATGCGGTGTATTTTAAAGGACAAAACCATGAGGCTCATGACATGCCAGGTAGGGGAACATCCCTACAACTATGGGGCTCCTCTTATCCATACATGATCTATTGTAAAAATAAGGAGGGTATATCTTGTCCGTACACAGTGTGTGGTAAAAATAAGGAGGACACCTTTCATTCATATACAAACTTTTCCTTTATTGGAGGGCTATATTGTGGTGTAAAAGAGAGAGCATCATTAGTTCTACATTGGTTGTGAGTCAAAAGAAATTTTATTTTATATAGGAAGCAACCATCTTTGCCATACAAGGTGTCTTTTCAAGGACAAAATCATGAGATCTATGGGTTTGAGCAAACAATATCTCACATGCCGAACCATGAGCCTTTGGCTGTTGTGGTGCTCTAGGTAGGGGACCACTACCGCAACTGTGGATGCTATATTATGGTGTGAAAAGATGGTATTATTTATTCCATATTGATTGTGAGTCAAAAGAGACTCTGGCTTACATAGAACGGAACCATCCTTCTCATGTGATGTGCTTTTTAAAGGGCAAAATCATAAGGTCCATAGTCCAGAACGGACAATACCTTACGTGCTGAGCCATAAGCCCTTGGCTGCAACAGTGGCATACCAGGTAGGAGACTACGCCTACAACTGTGGGGCTCCTCCATCCATACACATTCTATGATAAAAATAAGAAGGAAAGCACCTCCTGTCCATAGAGTCTATGGTAAAAATGGGGAGGGTACCTCTATTCATACATAGATTTTTTTTTTGACTGGGGCCTATATTATGGTGTCGAAAAGATGTTCTCTTTTAAAGGGCAAACCGTGAAATCTATGGACCAGAATAATGGACAATGTCTCATGTGCCAAACCAAGAACCTTTGGCCGTGATAATTAGTATTAATAATTAATAGTGTATGACATAACACTTGTTGCTTTTATCAAGTAATCAAAAGAAGTATGCTACTTTTTTTGATGCGCTGGAGTTATTAATCAATCATGACTAGTATTTCCTCCCAGTCTCTCTTTTCTTTATCCTTCACCTCTTTTCTCTTTTTTTTCTTAATAAATATTTTAAAAAATACCAAGCGGTGAGTTTTTTCCTTCTTTTTTTTCTTATGTAATTTGTTCTGCATCACCAGGAGACCTATTTTAATTTAAGCTAAACCTTTCTTCCATAGTTGATCATAGTGAGAAGATGATGGTGTTCCATAAAATTGGTAAATAAATGATCTCAACCATGGACCTTCAAAATCTGATCATTAAATAGTAATCCATCTTCCAAGTTTTAAGACAATGCAATTGTGTATAGCAAAGTAAATGGTGACAACCAAGTATTATAAACAAACGCCTGCTTAGCTGTTATCGGAACTTTAACAAAGAAAAGAAGATGCATATTTCCCAGTTGAGACAACAGATAGGCATTTTTCCCATAGTCAGGTCCATTTAAATAGCCTGTCTTGATAATTAGAAAGATTTGCTTGGATCTTCCCTATCCTGTTTTCTCATTGGCAGAGTCAAGGGGGTCACCTTCCTTCAAGTAAAATGCTAGGATTGAAGGTTTAAGGATAGTTACACGTACCGCTAAAAAGAGAATTTTTGTCGGCATTTCTTGAAAAAATCAGTAATTAATTGCTGACACCATAATAAGATGGTACATAAGAAAATGCAATAAAAATACTAGAAAATATGTTTGCAATAACATTTTAGGTTATAGAGGCACTTACAAATGCCACTACTAACTCTTTCTGGATCAACAAGCAAGACAACAATTTATTAAGCACTGATATGAATATGCATACAGACATAAAACAATGCTGACACACTGATAGAGAAAAAATTGACTATACAATATGATTAGGATGTGATAATAAATATATATATTATATATATATATATATATATAAGGGATGCATATCCTAGATGACATGGCATGCAATATGAATTTTCTATGCTTCCTAGATGACAGCCCTATACTCTTAAGCTCT
>QRFJ01002363.1:201625-224827 GCA_006176705.1 Cocos nucifera
CCGGAGGAGGTGATGGAGCTTATCCGATGGTTCTTGGAGATTATGGAGGCCCCAATAGTGGCCCTCCATGAGCGATCGGCATAGTGGGAGGCATCGACGGTGGTTGGAAGGAGCTTGGGGCCGCGGGTGTTACCAGAATTGGTGGCCAGAGAATTCCAACTCCGGGAAGACGTCAAAGGAGAGGTATTGGCGTACGGACTGGAGAGGGAGCTGCTCCTCTTTCGATTCGAAGAGATGGCGGAGCAGAATCTGATCCTCCAGCAGCCTTGGACGGTGGCAGGACAGGCCTTAGCCCTCGAATCATGGAGGCCGGGATTCTTTTTGGTAGAAGGGACAATCTCGATGGCATTGGTGTGGGTTCGCCTTCCACAACTTCTGGTAGAGTACTAGGATGTGGAAGCACTTCGGGAGGTGGTGTAGCTAGCCGGCGAGCTAGTCTCCCTTGACAAATGCACAGTGGACCTCAGGCGGTTAGGGTTTGCTCGTGTTTGCATCAAAATCGACCTCGACCGTCATCTACGATTGGGGGTTTTGGTTAAGGGGCCAGCTGGCCCATTCTAGCAGTGTTTCATCTTCGAGTGTGTCGATTGAGTTTGTCTCCATTATGGATACTTCCACCCACCTATCGAAGGAGCGATGTCGGTTGGAGAAGGGCATTGCGGTGGTGGGGTTGGGCTCTAATAACCTCATTCGAGTGGAGGGGGTGGAAGGTAACCAGCCTATGGTGGGGCCCCCTAGGGCCTTGTTGCCGGCCGTCTATCGTTAGGAGCTAAAATAGGGGGTTGGGATGGATGGGAGGAAGATGATGATGGGGTCGACTCAACTTGGGTTAGGTTCTTCTATGGCTGACTCGATCCGGGTGCACTCGGGGCCTAGTGCTAATGGTTGGGTCCAGCTGTCCAAGGTTGTGCAGCAGCGATTGCCTGACCAGATGCATTTGAGACCGATGGTGGACTTGGAGAAGGGTGCTGTAGGGGGGGGGATGGGTCTTGGCTCCCAACCCTTTCAGGCCTTTATCTTGCTTGGGGTCCTGTGGGCGCTACTACGCATGGCCCAACCCAACCACAAGTGGGCTAGGTGGGAGAAGGAAGTAAGGCAAGGGCGATGGGCCAGCTCAAGCAAGCGATGGGCCAGGCTCCAGTGAAGCCCACTAGCCACATTTTGGGCCCGGAAGGTTCCCAAAAAGTTGGAACAAAGAAGAACAAGGGAAAAGGAAAGGTCATGGCCTCTTCATCCATGGATTTGGAGCCTACAACAAGATCCTAAGGCCCTGGAGTCTTCATCTTTGTTGCCAACATCCCAATGGAGATGGAGGAGGGCCCATTGGAGCTTGGAGGAGTAAGTCAAGAGCCTGATGCCTCTGAGGTGATAGGGATATTGGAGCATAGACTCGTGCTTGAGACGTAGGGTATTCCACTTGGGGGTGTGGTGGTTGAGGGTCTGAAGCACATGGTGGCATTAGACATGGACCAGGGCCCCTCTTATGAGGTTGCGGTGGCTAGACTCAGGCAGGGCCATCCACGATGAGGGAATGACCCTTTGAATGGAGGACTCGATGGATGACGTGGCTATGGTGGACTGTCAGATCGAGGGGGGTACGAGTGAAGGCCTCCTTCCTTGTGAGTCTTCTTCATGTCCTACTCTAGAACTATAGGGGGTGGGGAAGCCCTCTTTTTGGTCGACTTTTGGCCAGTTGATCAGCATCATGGTTCTGATATTTGCATGCTGAGCAAGACTCACTTATCTAGGGATGGGCTCGCCCGAGCTAGATGGAGGATCCCTATGGCCTGAAGCTCTTATGCTGTGAAGTCTCGAAGACTGCTGGGAGGTATCTTGGTGATGTAGCATCATGAATTGGTCAGAGTGGATGCTTTCTATAGATGCGAGTAACAGGTGGGCCTATTCATCATGGACTAGTTTGGAGGGCCCTGGCTTCTATCCGGTATCTATGTAAGTATCGAGCACAGGGATCAGAGGGTGTTATGGGTGGAGATATCTAGACTCCTGATGTAGGGTTTGCCTTCTTTGGTGGCTGGAGACTTCAACTGCATCGTAGGTTCCCACGAAAAGCGAGGCGACAGGCAGTAGGAAGATAGCATGGAGTCTAGGGAGTTTAGAGAGTTCATCAATACCACTGGATTGATCGATCTCGGATTTATAGGCTCAAGATTTATATGGTACAACAACTAGCTTGGGTCAGCTTAGATTTGGAAGAGGATTGATCGGGCATTTGCTTTTGTTGATTGGATCCAGTGCTTTTCGAGGTATTGTATTCAGCACCTGCCGAGGATAGCCTCAGATCATTGCTCGATTCTTGTTTTGATAGATGGCCTGGACCAGCTCAGGACCTCCTTCCAATTTGAGAAGTTCTGGATCTTTTATCGGAGATCCTGGGACTTAGTTCGGGAGGTCTGGAGGATGTCAATCCAAGGGGAATGCGAGGTATAGGGTGACCCACAGACTGGAGCTGGCAAAACGTACACTCCTTAAATGGAACTGCTTAGAGGTTGGCAACATCTTCTAATGGATTGAGCAGGTTAAGTTGGATATTGTAGTGCTGCAACTTGAGGGAGGACCAAGAAGGTGGCTTATATGAGCCAACGATGGTGGAGCTCCATGGTAGGCTTTCCGAGCATCACTCTCTATTGAGATAGCAGGAGACCTTATGGAGGCAGAAGTCTAGAGTTCAATGGATTCGAGAAGAAGATCGGAACACCAGTTTCTTCCATTGGCCCACCATGATCCGAAGGTCCACCAATCGTATCAGCCAGCTATGGAGGAGTGATGGTAGTATTGCGGATGATGATGGTGGGATCCGAGCAGAGGTCCTACACTTCTCCATGGATCAATGGACGATGATGCTTAGTGAGGACTACCCCATCCCGGATGTCCAGCTAGTGGCTTGTATCTCCATGCAGGAGAATGTTATTTTAACCAGCTAGGTGTCTCCTAAGAAGGTGCATCGGGCTTTTTGGTCTCTTGAGGAGGATAAGACCTCGAGGCTTGATGGCTTTCCTCCGCTGTTCTTCTGTCAGTACTGGTCGATCATCCAGGAGGAGGTAGTGGAGGTGGTGTAGGTGGCCCTTGAGTCTAGGGACGTTTCGGTAGCATGGAAGCAGACCTTGATCACCCTCATTTTAAAGTAGCTTGATGCTTTGATCCCAGAGCACTACAGACCTATCAATCTCTACACCATCCTCTAGAAGGTGTGTGCGAGGGTTTTGATGGGGCAATTGAAGCCGTTGATGCCTCATCTGATTAGCCCAGAGCAGGGTGCCTTTATTGGGGTTCGATCCATCACCGACAATGCTATGCTAGCCTAGGAGTTCATGCACAACCTCCAGAGAGCTCCCTATCACCGCAACCTTATGGTAGTCAAGCTGGATATGTAGTAGGAGTATGATCAAATGTGTTGGGCTTTCCTTCGAAGGACACTTCAGGAGCTGAGTTTTGGGGAGCAATGGATTGACTGAATCATGGACTGCATTAAAGGCCCAAGCTTTACGTGCCATCCTCATCAACGGCACTCTAATAGAGTTCTTTTTTCTCTATTAGCCTTCACCAAGGTTGCCCTCTTTCTCCTTACCTGTTCATTCTATGCACTGATATCTTATTCAAGGCATTGAAAGTAGTTGTTTAGGGATAGATCCTGGAGCCGTATTAGCTAGCCTGCCCTTGGTGCCTAGCCACTCTCATACCTTCTCTTTGCAGATGACTACCTACTCATTGAGCATGCCTCAACCCAGAATGTGGAGAGCTTTATCTCCATCATTAGGGCTTACTATCAGTCGTCGGGACAATTGGTCAACTTTTAGAAGTCTGCAGTCATCTTCAGCCCGAGGATGAAGCCTCCGATCAGATTGACTATTAGGGAGATCCTAATAGTCAATTTGATTATTTGTACTGATTATTTGCATTAGAGAGATGGAACAGCAATTTTGTAACTTTCTATGGGGTATCGAACGCGATCGTCATCGTGTCCATCTACTCTCCAGGGAGTTAGTGTGCCAGCCTATGCGGGATGGTGGCCTAGGCTTCCACTCCTTGTTGACGAAGAGGGAGACTTTGATTGCGAGACATGAGGTTAGATTCCTAATCCAGCCAGACTACTTGTGGAGTAGGGTGATGAGGGCCTACTACAGTGGATGGAGCAATGGGACTTCCATCCAGGCTACTTGAGGAAGCTTTTTTATCTAGAGGAAGATTTGCGCTCGGGGATTCGACGTTATGGACCATATCAGATGCTTGATCGAAGATCGGGGATCGGGGATCGGTGGAGGTGATCTAGGATGCATGGATTTCAAGCATCCCTCTCTCCTACTAGCCGACTTTTATCAATAAGGAGATAGGGGACCACTTGAGAGTGTATGACCTGATTACTGTTGATGGCTCCAACTGAAGAGTATAGGAGATCACTCAACTCTTTGGAGGCCCTCTTGCAGAGTGGATCCTTGCCATCCTAATTCCAATGCACTTTAGTTAGGATGCTAGGATCTGGGGACGTTCCTGCTGCCTGAAGGTTTTCTTGAGGGACCTCTTCCAGTTGTATGGATTGATGTCTACTAAGAGGATTGATGCTGCCTGGATTTGAAGAGTTGCCGCTTATTCTAAGGTGAGGATTTTTCTTTGAAAACTTGCCTAGGATCGGCTTTCCACTCAGGTACTATTCAGGGATAAGGGCATGGAGGTTTCGACCCTTTATCTGATTTGTGAGATGGAGGACAAGTCTGTTGAGCATACTATTCTATACTGCCCTAGGGTGAGGATCATCTGGAGATAGGCAGATGGTTACCTGTGGGAGGCAAGCCCTGATCTATGGTTAGTTTTCTTCTTTGGATTGATTCGTCGGAGCATGACTGATGGATCGATCGTTGTTGGTGGATGGTTTGCTTATATTGCTTATCAAATTTGGCTATCTAAGAACAGTTTTATCTTCAATAGTGATATGACTCCGGCTCATCGCAATACAAAAAAAAGGGGCTTTGTCGATGCAAAATTTATCTACACAAAATTTTACGTAGGTAAAGAGCATAATTAGCTATCCATAATATTAAACATCGATTAAATTGGCATAATTAGCTATGCTAAAAACTAAACACCAGAAACTATAATTATCGACGTAATTATTATATCAGGATTTAAACCAAAATATCGATAATGGGTTATCTTAATTTTTTAATTTTTGATAAATATTTAATGATGCTAATTTAGCATAGATAATAAGTCTAATTTCCTACGCTTATATCTTTCGTAGGTAATTAGCCTTATTTTCTCTATAAAATTAGCATCGATAAATATTTTTTTTATTATTTTTATAAATAATTTATCGATGGTAATTTAGTGTAGGAAACAAGAATAATTGCCTATGAATATAAATTACATAGGTAATTAGACTCATTGCATACACTAAATTAACGTTGATAAATATTTTTCTTTTGTATTAATTTTTTTATTTTTATAAATAATTTATTGACGTTCTATTAGCATAGGCAATAAGTCAAATTGCCTATGATTATATTTTGTGTAGGTAATTAACCTTATTGCCAATGTTTAATTAGCATCGACAAATGTTTTTCTTTTGTATTAATTTTTTATTTTTATAAATAATTTACTGATATTAATTTAGCATAGGAAATAAGCCTAATTGCCTATGCTTTTTCTTTGCATAGGTAATTAGCCTTATTGTCTATGCTAAATTAGCATCAAAAAATATTTTTATTTTTTATTATTTTTATTTTTGTAAATAATTTATCGATATTAATTTTGCATAGGTAATAAGACTAATTTCCTACATTTATGTCTTGCATAGGTAATTAGCTTATTGCCTACGCTAAATTTGCATCAATAATTTTTTAATTTACTTTTTATATAATAATTTATCATTATCTAAATAATTTACCAGTATAATTTTAGAATTTAAAATCCATCTTCATTGTTTACTATCTAAATAATTATCATTAGAGTATTGATACAAAAAACTGCCTCGATCCGATTGCCCTAGCATGCCATTCAATAAAATTTGATTTCGACGGTCACAAACGATCACATGATGATATGATAGATAGAGATCACCGATGGATCCAAAAATTTACAACGATAATCTTGATGATATTTATAGTATACTATCAAAATTTTACTTCAATCGAACATCATTATCATGATTAATTTAGCATAAAATTATTTTGATCGTTAAATAAAAAATAAGTGATCAAAAAGCCATATGACGTCCGATTATAAGATGATTTTTTAGATAAATGATCTTTACTACAACTTTGATTATTTGTACGATGGTGATCGTAAAATTTAAGATGCACGTATACGAGCGATCCAAAACTATGTGTCTCTTGATACTCATTTTTAATATCCTTGAATAATTATACTTATGCTTTTATAAGATCTGATTAACGTGGATGGTTCATATATGCACGGTCTGAATTTTACGATCACTACCATACAAATAATTAAAGTAGTAGTAAAGATTATTTATCTAAAGAATTATCTTATAATCAAATGCCGTTTGGCCTTTTGATTACTCATTTTTTATTTAACGATCGAAATCATTCCATACTAAATTGATCATAATAATGATGTCCGATTGAGATAAAATTTTGATAGTATGCTACAAATATTATGTAGATTATCATTGCAATGTTTTTGGATCCATCGATGGTTTCCATCTATCAGATCAATATATGATTGTTTATGGACGTTGAAATTAAATTTTATTAATCGACATAGCTAGGGCTACCGGATCAAGATAGAATTTTGTGACGATACTCTAATGATAATTATTTAAATAATGAATGATGAAGATGAACTTTAAATTCTATAATTATTTTTATAAATTATTTAGATAATAATAAATTATTTATAAAAATAAAAATATTAATTAAAAAAACTTTTTTTGATACAAAAAAATATAGGCAATATCAAATTGTCTATCTGTTTTAGTTACGTAGGTAATTAAACTTATTACCGATAACAAAGAAGCGTTGGAAAATATTTCAAAAAAATAAAAAAATTAATAAAAAATACCAGCACAACGAATCTTGATCGGCATAAAACAAACCTTATAAACCTGCAAAAAGCCTTGTTTTTGTTGACATGGGCAAACCTGTGCAAATATTGTTTTTTCTCCTATTATTGCCTTGATTTGTTTGATTTGCATTGATGTACATCTAACTTACATGCTTAATTTTATTCTAATGATTGACAAAAAAAAAAAACATGTTTTTTCCATGGGAAGTTTATATAGGTTGCTGCATCGCCCCAATGTTCATCTTGATGAAAAACGGCGATTGAAAGTGGCGCTGGATGTGGTGCAGTTTTGATTATTTTATATTGTTTACGTGGTTTGTTTTAGCTTATTTTTGATTTTCATTTAAACCTGGGTCATTCTTACAGGCCAAAGGGATGAATTACTTGCACACAAGCCATCCAACAATTGTGCATCGGGATCTGAAGTCCCCAAATCTTCTTGTTGGTAAAAATTGGGTGGTCAAGGTACTTCTCTAACCAATATTTTGTGAGCATTTCTTTTGATGTTGTGAAATGTGGCCAATTGTCCAATATGAATTGCTGGTACTGATGTGAAACTTTATGTTCAGTTAATGAATAAACAGTAGTGTGCTCATAATTTCTGAAGCATGGATGATTGTCCAAGGTTTAATGCATCGATATGGTAACTTTGCCACCATATAGTTGAGTTTTTTTTATCTGGTAAATGCAGTTTGAGATGAAATTGAGAAATTCTTATTCTAATGTGAAGCTATGATCCATGGATTTCTCTTTTGTTTTACTTGAATGGCAAAAGCATTTTGGTGCAGATCCTTTTGCATTAATCATCAATACATCTCGCTGCAAGAAATATGGCTATCCTTTCTCCCACTCTCTGTAATTTCAAATTGTTTGGTCATGTTTGATCAAATAGGCAAAGCTTCAAGATTCCTAAAGACTATATACCAAGAATCATGTACTGGCCAAAGTTGCAGCGATAAATCATGGGTCAGCTCAATAGAATGTTGGACGACTCTTGAATGAATCAGGTTTATGTCAAAATATGGGGCTGAGTTTTAATCAAGGTGAAATTCTTATCGGACCTATTATCACAATTCACAACATCAAAGATGCTGACAGGCTGGTGAAAATTGCGTGCATACTCGAGTTGTTCGTATTTGTCTACAGAGAAATTAAAGCAGAGATAAAGCAGGTCAATGAGGATGATGTAACAGAACATGTAGATTGGTTTTTCGGGAGAGCTAGTTATGTGATTGTTCTTTGTTCTACCTTCTTCCTTTAAAATGAACCTTGTTAATTGTATATTGATACTTCTCTTGAACTTCTTGAGCTCTCTCTCCCAGCCAGAAAATAACTATTGAACTTCTTGTGCTCTCCCTCCCAGCCAGAAAATAACTATGTTATATTATCAGTCAATTTATAGCATCTTCTAGATCTACTCATAATGTTGCTCTTTTGTATAGTTTATGCTTTATCAAGGATATTTTGTTTCATAGGTTGCATTTTACCATCAGTTCCTTCTTACTTACGCCTAAGCACTTATTTTTGATGTTGATTGGATTGTTGATCCTACTAGCCAATAGTCTACTATAGGCTTAGGCTTTTTTCTTTCTAGATGACTCTCTTATCTCATAGTATAGCACCAAGTAGAATGTTGATTCTTAGATCTAGCAATGAGGTTGAATATAGGCCACCAATACCACTATTAGGATGGCAAATTGATTTGATCTGCCGAGTATTTGATCCAAATGGGATGGATTTTATCTGATCCGATCAAAATCCAAGATAGGTATAAGTTTTATAAAAAATATCTAAAATAAATTTGGATCGAATATGGATGATATACCCCATCTTGATATATATATATATATATATATATATATATATATAGCTATAGATTAGAATCAGATCAAGTTAATTTGGATTCAGATCTGATCAATTAAAATTTTATAATAAAAATTTTACATCAATAATCTAACACATTGAATATGATATGTAATATTTTAAAACTACTTGTACACAAAAAAATCATATGATTTAGAGATCCTCTAATCTTATACATCAAGTAACAAAATTAGATAGTCTAAATAAAATTAAATTAGATATATTTTTTTGATCAATTAATATATAAATTAAAATTTTTTTAATTATATAATGTTTTTATATATAAATATTTTTGAGATAGGGTTATATCCAATGGCGGATCAGAATCCTAATTATTGATCCGTCCGGATTTAAGCCCAAATTCGGTCTTATCCAAATTCGTCGTATATAACCCGTTTAAGGTTTTAACCTCTCACCTGTATTCCTCCGGCTCTCTGCTCTCACGATCGCTCCTCTTTCTCCTCGAGTCCCCACCGCCAACGTCGGTCCACCGCAGTCCACCCTTTCTCTGTCCTCCATGACCTCCACCAAGCCCCCGACGGCCAACAGTCAACGACCCCACTGCCCCGAGGCCTTCCCTCTCCCCCCACCCCCACCGCCACCGCCGGTCCGCCACCCTCCTATCCCCAACCTCTCTCACCTCCGCCACATCCGAGCCCCCCCCACCTCCAGTGGCAGCGGCCTGGCAGCTAGGGTTTTGGCAACAAAACCCTACATCGTCTAAGCTCCCTATTCTGCCGCTCCAAGCCTCCCACCGGGCTGAGACTCCGAAGGACCGAAAAAGCAAAGGAAAAACCTGGGGAAAATATACGAAAAATCAACAAAAACAGGGGAAGACGGAAAAAAATTGAAAGGTAAGACCTTTTGCCACATAGATTGATCTTTGATTTTTTTTTTTTTCTTTCTACTGCTTTTTTTTCATCTCATTCTCTTTTTTGGAGATTTGTGGGAAAGGAGAGCACTTAAGAGAGATCGGAGGGGTTGTGTAGGTTCCAATTGGGTTCGTTTCTTATGGATAGGATTTTGTAGGAGTTGTGGCGTTGTGAGTTGGTCCCTTTGAGAGCTTAATCTTGGTGAAAGCATGATATTTTTTAGGGTCTGGAGATGGGGTGGTGGCTGCCAACCCAAGATGGGTACGGTGCGAGTACGTGTATGGTATTTTTTCTGACAGGGCAGACAGGGATGTCAGTCGACCCGACTCATACTGACCCGTTGCCACCCTTACCACTGATGAACTTATCTAGCTCAGATGGTTGTTAGAGAATGTAGGAGTCACTCGTCATAGTGCTAGCACTCTTTACTACTATGACAATCAAAGTGCCATTCAGACTTGCTCATAATGATATTTTTCATGAGTGTATTATGTACATGAAAACTGACTATCATTTCATTCACCAGCACCATGGTTTTGTACAGCTTCAGTCTATTTCCTTCGGTAACCAGATTGAAGATATCTTCACTAAGGCATAAATCCACTCAGCCTTTTTGAGACCTAGTTTCCAAACTCAAGCTGGTTTCTATCTTACCATCTTGAGTTTAAGGGGGATGTTAATGTGATATTAGCTATATTATCTTATTGATATTTCCTTTATTATATACACATGCTATATTAGTCCAAATCTGATTGATATTTCCTTTATAAGATGCATAATTAGACTGTATATTCTGACGTACATATTATGGTAAAATAATTAGAAAATATAGAGATTTCATCTTCTCTTTCTTCCCTTCTCTTTTCCTTTGCTTATCACTAAGAGAAAGCTATTTGCCTCAACTAGTCCAAACTTGAATGCGCATTTCCTTGTATTCATAGTCATGCCCCATTTTGTGGATATTGTATGAGTTTCTTAGAGTGGGATGCCAAAAGTTTCTCTATATTTCATTGTTTCTATATGACATCTCTAATTTGTTGACTAGGTAATCTATAACCCTTCACGAAGGTATTGTCTTCATATTGGTTCATCGTATGCTTTTTCCAACTTCATAATTTATTAGGGCCTTGAGGGAGTCGCATATATTGGTTGCTTGCTGGAAAAATTCTTGAATACTTATATTGGACTAAGGAACCCAAATTAATATCATCAAGGTAGTCTTTTTGGGTAAGATCCTAAATTGTTATACATGATACCAAAATAGACCCAACTTATGGTCCACGTGACTAGGAGCCCTTTCAAGTTATACCACAAGCCAAATGTGGTGCTTGTGATTAAATTTAGTTGGACTTGAATGCCAATGTTAAGAGGGGGGAGATGGGAGAATCCTTGTGGTACTATGTTTAGTCTCATATTGGCTGCACCGGAAAGATCCTAGAAACTTATATAATGCTAAGAAACCCAAAAGATATCTTCCAACTAGTTTTTTTAATGAGATTTTGAGCTATTACAATAATTATTTCATAATATTAGATAATTAAGCAATGAATTTAGTTGAATAATTAAGCAACAATCAACCATAGAATTTGTGAGAGAGATGCTTGGGAGGGGGTTCTGCATCATAAATATCGATAGGTGTTAGTTAGGCAATTGAATATTTCATCAATGATCAAAGAAGTCCATTAAGTTTTCAACTATTCTCTATTATTTGGATAGATAAGCAAATACTCAAAAAGTATAAGATGTAATGCATACTAACAATTGGTGGACAGCAGCTTATTGAATATTCAAGCTCAGATCTTCCAGCATCATGACATAATAAACCAATAATATGATGCCACCACATTCTATTGAAGGTCAAATTGAATCTTCACTGGATCACTCCATTCAATAAAGAGAACTGTAGTATGTCTAAACAAGATTTCTTTTACCTTTATATTATGACCTGTTCTTTTGTGGATAAATATCATATTGGAAAAGTTGGTCTACTTTTCTATTGAACCAACTTTACCCATGTTCTCATATTTACTTTCTCTTGGATAGCATTTACCCATGAAATGGGAAAAAATCTTACCCACCTAGGAGGTGGCTAAATTATTTTTCCCATCAGCTAGTAAAATAGGATATTTAATTTTATATCTAAAATACCCCATCTTCATTTTCAATGTCCTCATTATTCAATGATCAATAACTCAGTCATCCACTTTCTCTAAATCTAAAAAGCATAAGGGGTATTATGAAAAATATAAATAAATTTTAACAACTTATCCAAGAAAGTAGTAATGCAAAAGAACATGGGTAATAGATTTTGGAAGCAACTTTTCCATGCACAAAAGAACATAGGTAAATTATTTTTCTGTCTAAATATTGTCCGAAAAATATTTACCTAGGAAAATACAGATTTCCAAGTAAAATTTTTACATGCAAAAGAACGGACCCTATAGAATACATGTAGATAAATCTTTTTATCAATTAACAACTGAAAAATTGTGACCAACTTTAAGCGGTTCATAAATCACTGCATTCACTGCACTGACCATTTCCTTTGGTGATGTGTATCCATCATTTTTCATATAAAAGAAGTGCAGCTGTTCTGCTTATCTTCCAAAATTGTTCCTTGCAAGCTCTTGGCACCACACTTCCCTCATTCTGCAACACTAGTCTCAGCAATTCCTTCTCTGCTCGAGTCGATTATGCTTTGAATCTCCCTAACAGCCTCTTCTTCAGAAGTGGAACCACAACCATGAACAATACGAAGGGACACACTATTCAACTTTCCTTCTTTGCCTTCCCTCTGCCAAATATACTCATTAGTTTCAAAACAAATTATCAATCCACAACTATAGGTAGAGTTTCATAGCAAGGATATTCAATCTCCACTAATATGTTAAGCTACAATCACCCTAAGCAATAATACATTACATAGAACTAGAAGAACTACCAAGTGGACAATACAGGTAAGTTTGAGGTTAGTCCAACTCCTAGGAGGAAATCCGACTTTTATTCCATTTTACCTGAGCTATTTGGCTTGCCCTTGTTATCAAAAGAAAAAACACCATCAAATTTGTTAAGACAGCTTGTTCTTTAAAGGAGGAGGTATTATTTGGTAATATGAAACATAAATGACCAGGATTGGGTAGGACAAACTAACAATTGAGGCTATAAGGAGAAAGGTTATTTATAAGTAAAATATAACTAGTGTTGTTTGAAAAATTTTGTTCATTATTATGTTCATCTCCATACTTTCTCAACATTTCAACAGTTGCTTGATCATTTCGCCTTCATCAAGGTCATCCCTATACTAAACAGTAAGTACACATGCTTTTTTCCAATGTTTGTCCAAAATATTGAAGAGCATTGAAATAAATGGAGCAACATCCACAGGTTCTAAGAATTTACGGATGTAGATGATTAGACAAGATTTTAGAGGCATTAATGTGTGAAAGTGGTATCTAAAACAATCAGCAAATGTGTCGTATGCATTAAATGATCTTATTGATAGAAACAAGCTAGATACACTCAAGGAATTTGGTGATGGAAAATATTAAGAGCCATATAGTCCAATGAAGAAAGTTCTACATCAAAACAAAGTGCAAATTAAAAAATTAAACACCATTATTTATACAAATCCTTTTTGAGGCCTCACAAGGCAAGATGTCAATGAATCTCAGGAAGATGGGTGAATGAAGAATCATCAGTATTAATTGTGTCTCTTTTCACATAAATGTTATGGTGCTTGACATATCCAAAATATTTAAAAATTTAATTTTGCAAAAATTTGCTTTATAAATGATATTATTGTTGATAGTTGGAGCTTAGAACTGTCAATGTGGTGTAGAATGTGTACTTTTACAGTGCACAGTTAAACAAAATGCACATCCAAAATGTGGAATATATATATATATATATATATATATGATCAAAACTTGTTTTTTCATAAATAGAAAACCATCAAATATGATCTTTAACCGGAACCATTTTTTATTTTGTATCTTCGAGCATCTATCCATGCAGCAGCATTTTACGTACTGATATATACTGGATGGTATAGGGCATACCGTATTGAAATAACTCCTTGAAATAGAAAATCAGAGACATCTATTGGTTGACCATAAACCTGTGCTTCCATGTCCAGAAATCATAATGATAAACAGAATAATGCATGTTGTCTCATAGCATACATCTTATTGATTGTTATTTGCATGTGTGCACTCACATGCACCCGCACACGCGCACGCACGCAGCGCACTTTGTTTTTCGGCATGCAGGGGAGTTGAGAAAGGAAAACCAGACAATTTTAAATGGAGGTGGTGTGATGAAATGAGACAATGAAATCTGTGTCAAAAACTTAAACATTGATGGGAGATAATAGATAAATAGGAAGGATGAATCCAAATAAAAAGTATAAGGGAACGAAGCTCGAAGGCTTGATTATCTCAAGTACATTATGCACATAAGAATGCTCATGCATACAAGTTAAGAAGACATGCTGAATGATTCATAACAAGTTTGTCTCCTTAGATTTGTCATCTTTGAAGATTCCGTATGATGTCCATGCAGGAATAGCTCTTTGGCAATCAGATCATAATATTTCGTTTAACAAAGTATATATTGAACATAGAAGAGAAAAATAAAAACATTACCTCAAAACCTTGCACGTCATTAAGGAGACGCCCACAGATGCTGACTAGTTTGTACAGATTATGATACTCTGGATCACCAATAACATCAACTGAAAGCTCTGGTCCAACAAAATAGAGTGTCGGGAGAATAATGGGTCCTAAAGCAAATGATATGTATCCATTTGCCATGTATTCATCCACAGTGGGCACTGCCTTGGTCCTCACCCACTCTGCCTCTTTCATCATTGCTCTCATCAAAGTAAGCCACTGCCAATTATAAGGCTAAATGTTACAACCCCCTCAAATATACTTAGCTGAAAATAGAATTGCGACATAAGATCTCACAAGCTCAACCAAATGGTCGGTGACGCTATGCTTTTGCAATGCAGATGCCTTAGCTCCGAGTTCATTAGTTGTACTGTAGATAGCAGAATAGATAATTTTGACTTGTTCGGAGCAAAACTCTTTTTCATGACTTCCATCCCACCTGTTAGAGATTTGAGGAAAAGAGCAGGATGATCTATACACCTAATAACTTAGAGCAAGCACTAGGGTAACACCAGTGGGGAAAAAGAAAGTCATACTT
The DNA here is from genome assembly GCA_006176705.1 of Cocos nucifera. NCBI lineage: Eukaryota > Viridiplantae > Streptophyta > Magnoliopsida > Arecales > Arecaceae > Cocos > Cocos nucifera. The sequence goes on from QRFJ01002363.1 coordinate 216,607, forward strand.
CTCAGTCAATGATATCAGATTTTCTAATTCCTCTACAGATCCTCCAACGTCAAAAAAGTCATCGAGGATGGTGGCTAGCACACTATTTTTGGTCCATGACATACGAGCATCAGAACTTTCAGGTGAGAATAACGTAGCCGCAGCAGAGAAATAGCAATATATCTGTCTCTGCCGAGCAAATTCTAGCCGATCCAATCTGTTTTCTTTGACCCAACTGTTCAATTAAAATTATCAGCATACATTTAACTAAGAAAAGGAATAGGCTTGTGTTTTCACTTAAAAATGTACCTCTCAAGATGCTGGAGTTCTTCACGGTATATAGACTGACATAAATTGAAATCTTCCAGTGCCAGTTCTAGCAGATCTTTGTCATCAATGCCAGAAGACCTGATCAAATGGTTTGATACATGAATCATAAGTGTAAATGCACGACAGGATTTTCTTTCCAGACAGGTTAATAACTTACGTGTATGATGTTTTGAGAACCTGAAAGTTTTCAACTTTAAAGTTCTCAATATAATTCTTGTGCTCTAGGCGTTCCATGTTGGCATAAGAGGGAAATTTAAGTGCATAATCCACCTGAGATGATAAGAACATTTTGAGTTTTAAACTTTCATTGCTATTTCCAGATGTTTGCAAATATTCTGTTCTGAACATGCAAGTATACATTGAATTTTTATCGGCTCAAATAAAAAACTTGCCTCCTGAGAAAAACCTTGGAGTCCATGCTCTGAATTGTTCGATAATTCCTCTCTCAGAAAATTATTTGACCAAGAACCTAGTTTATCAAGAACCAGCTCATTTGGTAAGATTTTGGTCTGTGATGCCTTGTATAACTCTAGAACTGTTTTTATATCTTTCAGATGCCCTTGGATTGAATTGGAAGAAAAAGGTTGCATCACCAAATCGAGTTAAGGCCTCTGCGTCACATGTCAACATATATATTAAACCAACACTAAATATAGATAGATGCACCATGGTAGCCACAATTCAAAACCCTATAGCTTAAAGCAGAAAGTACCTGGTGATATATCAAATCCATTCATACGTAGCTGACGAAATGCCATGGCACATGTAGCCATGTCTGCGTTGATCTCTTCATCATTCTTTAACCAGCATCTGAACGACAGGTGAACCCAGATTTGTAATGAGAATGGTACCATAAGATGTTTTAACTTTCGAGCACGTTTTAAGCCCCCTACCTATATATTCCGTCCAAAATGTTCTTTATCTCATAACTAAAATGCCGGGCGATTCCAAGCCTCTCAATTTTGTCAACCAAACAAAGAATGGTATGGATATCTCTAGGATATGAAGTAGGAACTGTATGGAATCAACAGCCAAAAGTTTCAGCCTTTCATAAGTATGAAATATTAACAATATAATATTTTCAAAATAATAAAACAGCTGTATTTACCTGAACTGCCAAACTTCTGTAGAAGCGAACGTAAGTACTCAAGGGCTTTAGCATCGTGTATATGGGTCAGTGCAGCAGCAGTCGTGGAAGGTGAATTGAATAGCGATCCATTTTCCCTCTGGTATTTCATAATCTGATGCCAATCTTGTGACTTGCCCAATCCTTCTGCAACATACGCCAGATAGGCTTTCCTTCCCTCAGAACTGTTTTCAGACACTCTGAACAAAAATACGTGAATTTTACTATTTAGCAACTACAGGAGACAAAGATATGATAATCAAAAAGATGTAGATGATGTAAGTACTAAGAATTTCATAGCATAAGAAATCAGGCGATGGTGATACTCCAGAAGAATGTTCTGCTACTTTCTAAAGATCGTTCGATGCAACGAATTAATTATAAGGTACGTATCATACAAAGATTATCTGGATTTTCCATATGATTCTTCACTGGGAATATAATCTACAAAGCTGCATGAGATACTACGTGGTTTATGACTGCTCGTGATTTCAATTTGGTTATCGAACCAAAAACCTGTGGAAACGCTCAACCTTGATCGCCAACTAGCATTTTGCTTATTTTGGTTCATTGGACGAACATGGTTCCCAGTTTTTTCTTTTTCAAGGAATTCTTTCATAATATTTTCTTGGTTACAACGAAAGACCCTTAATATTTAGATTGTGATGCCTCAAACGGTTGTGAGAGATTAGAGAAATCTACAAATATGAATATACATATATGTATTGTCCTGTTATATTGTTTAAATACTTGCAAAACGCATACATATAGCATATGCATAGCAACAGAGTCTTCAGATTTTAGAGGAACATGATGAACAACGGGATTTCCAAATAGGAATGTAGTATGCTATAGTATACATGTTTCCTCATGAGAAGATTGGTTAGGAAAAATAGGAAAACATGAAGAGAATCCCAAGATATAGATAAGCAATGGAACAACAAACCTTTGTAGTTCTAAATCTCTTATGTGAAACATAAAATCTATGTCGTTTTGGCTGATAGGAAGATCCAAACCCATTTCGATGGCATAACCAAGCATCCCAGGAAATATGATCTCAAAGCCAATAGGGGACTGCAACTTCTCATCCATGGCAGAGGAGAAATACGATCCAACAAAGTGGAGCCCTGCATTTGAGGAATAATGTTCTGTTTTAATGTGCATGCAGTAAAAAAAAAAAAAAAAAAAAAAAAAAAAATGCATATGATCTTGTGTGCTTTGAAGATACCCCTTCTGGACATGTTCTTCACCAATATTCCATCTCTTTAGTGCAAGTACACAGGCTAATGCGGTAGAGAGAGCATCCTTGGCAAGAAAGGGGTGGTGACCATGCATTCCCCAAGAGCCATCAGAATGTTGATTCTCTATTATCCACGCAAGACATCCTGGGAAGCATGGAAACTGAGGAAATTCTGGCAGGGGGACCATAGCTACCCATGCAGTATCATAGGCAGAAGCTGAAAGATGAACATTAGGCAGCTGTCCCCTGATTCTTTCCTCCAATACTTCAGCGCCCTGATTTAAAAGTTTTAATTCATGAACAAATTCATTTATCAGATTTACAAGAACAAAGAAATGGCATCATACCGGAATTGGAATATTGACATTTCTACTCTTCTTCAGTCCATGACCCATACATGCTGCCAAAGTAAAACAAGAAGAATTTGGAAATTAGTTAGAAGATAGGAAATCAAAGATCAAAATGAATAGAGACGAGTCACCGGGGGGAAAAAGAAAACACGAAAAGAAAGAGTAGTACCGGTGGCTGCCTTGCAAATAAATTATTAGTGTTGTGGTGCCGAAGGGATGGCATCATTAGTCCCATAATAGTCGTGAGTCGAAAAAAACTCTGGCTTACATCGAAAGAAAACATCCTTCTAATGTGAGGTGCCTTTTAAATGACAAAACTGTGAAGCTCATAGGTCAGAGTGGATAATACCTCACATGTCAAGCTACGAGTCCTTGTCTGCAATGGTGGTGCGCGAAGTAGAAGACCACCTCTACAACTATGGGGTGTCTCTGGTTTGTATACAGTCCGTGATAAAAATAAGAAGGAGAGCACGTCCTATTTGTACATAGACTTTTTCTTGAATGGAAGCTATATTGTCATATAGAATGGGAGCACATCATTAATCCCATATTGATTGTGAGTCAAAAGAAACTTTGGCTTATATAGAAAGATATCATCCTTCCCATATGAGATGCTTTCTAAAAGACAAAACTATGAGATCCATAAGCTAAAGCAGACAATACATCATGTGCCAAGCCACGAGTCCTTAGTTGCAACAATAGCACATCGGTAGGGGACCACAGCTGCAACTTAGGAGACTATTTTGTATTATAGAAGGAAGGACATCATTAGTCCCACATTGATTATGGGCTAACGAAGACTCTGGCTTATATAGGAAGGGACCATCCTTCCCATATGAGATTTTTTTTTAAGAATAAAATCATAAAGCCCATGAGCTAGAGTGGACAATACCTCATGCATCGAGTCATGAGCCCTTGGCCACAATAGTAGCATGCTGTGTAAAGGACCACCTCTACAACTGTGGGGCTCCTCTCGTCTGTATATAGTATGGTAAAAATAAGGAGGGTACCTCTCGTCCATACATAATCTATAGTAAAAATGAGGAGGGCACCTTCCATTCGTATGCAGACTTTTTGTTGACTAGAGGGCTATGTTATTGTGTAGAAAGGAGGGCATCATTAGTCTCACATTAGTTCTGAGTTAAGAAGGACTCTAACTTATATAGGAAGAGACTATCCTATCCACATGAGGCGTCTTTTAAAAGATAAAATCGTAAGGCCCATGGATCAAAATGGACAATACCTTATTTATTGAGTTATGAGCCTTTGGCTGCAACAATTTGCATTAACAATTAATAGTGTATGGAATAACACTTGTTGCATTTAACAAGCAATCAAAATAAGTATGCTACCTTTTTTTTTTTTAAAAAAAAATTATGATTGATGTGTTTGAGTTATTAATCAATCGTGACTAGCATTTCCTCGCTGTCTCTTTTTTCTTTACTCTTCACCTCTTTTCTCTTTTTTTCTTAATAAAATTTTTGAAAAAATACAAGTGGTGAGTCTTTTCTTTCATTTTTTTTCTCTATATAATTTGGTCTATATCTCCAGGAGGCCTATTTTAATTTAAGCTAAACCTTCCTTCGATAGCTGATCATAGTGAGAAGATGATGGTGTTCCATAAAATTGCTAAATAAATAACCTCAACCATCTACTGAATGGACCTTCAAAATCTGATCATCAGATAGTAATCCATCTTACAAGTTTTAAGACAATGTAATTGTGTATAGCAAAGTAAACGGTGCCGACCAAATTTGTTATCAAAAGAAATGGGTACAACAGTTGTTGACATCCACTGCACTATGGAGGGATTCTCTTCCACCCTCTAGTTGGCAGCAGGGCATCCAGAAAAGATGTGCCTACAGGTATTCTAACTTGGCATGGGAGTTATTGAAAAATGTCGCCGCTCTGGCTATGGAACCACGATCGACATTAGCCTGAGGATACTATTGGGGTTCAATCATTCCAGCCAAGGCTAGTGGTTGATTTTCTTGTTATTGAAGTTCCATCTCCATGGCATGTTCTTGGTTGAGTATGCTGTAGCTTGTGCTAGCCATTGGTCCAAATGAGAAGTGAGTGACTGCTTAGGGGGTCTTCTCAGTCCAATCCCTTCTGGAAGGTCTTGGATGTTTCACTAGGTCCGTCATTCCCTCTTAAGCTAACTTCTTGGGATTTTTTGAAAGAAATATCTAGGAGATGGATGGATCTCAGAGGGGAGATGACCCTAGGGATCTATGCCATCCTTGATATTCTTTGGTGACTGCTAAGAAAATCTTTTCAAAATCAAGCATGGGCAGACGTCCTCTCCTACCCCTCAATGTCTTGTCTTGTATTTCAAGTCCATATGTACTATAACTTGGCTATCAAGCCAAAGTCTTGTGCTCTTGAATTATTAATAAAGAAAAAACTTTTTTATTTGAATCTTTCTTTTAATTTTATTGTGGATGACTGCTGTGGATGTTTTGAGTGGATGTGTTGAGATCCAGAGCTTTAACTCTCCCAAATCCTAATTTTGCTTGCTTCGGTGGTCTTCCGAGGCCTTACCCCCAGGGTTGGTATAGGAGGTTGCGAAGGTGTTGGTCTACCCTCCCTTTGAATTTGCAGACTTGCAAGAGGGGGCCTTCCTAAGGTTAGTCATTCGAAGCTTGATGGTCAAGGCTCTTCCTTCCTTCGAGTTTGCGCGGACTAAAAGGAGGGAGCCTTCCTGAGGATTGATCGTCTGAGGTTTGATGGTTCTAAATTGGAACTTGATCTTGCTTTAGATTTTGATGGATGCTTGTCTTGGAGTCAAAGTATGTTAGGGACTTCGGGATGTGAAGAAGAAGATAGGTATGGTGACTTGGCTTGGGGGATGTAGCTCGCATAGGACTTTTTGATAGGCTTCTTTCAGAATTTTCAACCTATGTGAGCCTACTCTATTCCTGAGGTTTGGAGTCTTCCACCGTTAGAGGCATACAAGATAGTCGAGACTTTACGGATATGGTGACCCAGTCTAGGGCGCATAGCCTCATTTAATAATTTTCCAATAAACACGTTTCTAATAAACACATTGGCCTGATTTGGGGTGGCTATTTCTCGATGTTTTTGGATGATGCAAGCTTATTCTATCCCCAAGGTTTGGAGTCTTGCACCGTTGGAGGTGCATCGGACAACCAATCAAGATTTTACGAGCATGGCAACCTGGCTTGAGGCACACATCTCACCCAGGACTTTCTCGACAGACATGGCAACCTAGCCTAAGGCATGTAGCTCACCCAGGGCTTTCTTGAAGATTTCGGTCGATGCAGGCCTACTCTTATCCCAAGGCTCAGAGTCTCACACCATTGGAGAAGCATCGGCCAGCCAAGACTTTATGGGCATGGTAATTCGGCTTGGGGTGTACAGCTCGTCCAGGGCTTTTCTAGCAAGTGTGGCGGTCCGGCCTAGCGTGGTAGCTCACTTAGGTGTTTCTTGGATTTTTCGTTTTCGGCCGATGCGGGCCCTACTCTTGCCCTGAAGCTTGGAGTCTTATGCTGTTGGTGAGGTGCATCGATCAATAAGACTTTACGGGTATGGTGATCCAGCCTGGGGTGCATAGCTCATCCAGAGCTTTCATGGCAGGCATGGTAGCCTAGCCTAGGACGTGTAGCTCACCCACAACTTTCTCAAAGTTTTTGATCAAGGAAGGCCTTCTCTTGTCCTAAGGCTCAAAGTTTTATACCATTGGGGGCGCATTGGTCAGTCGAGACTTTACGGGCATGGCAACCTAACCTAGGGCATGTAGCTTCCTCAGGGCTTTCTTGACAAGCATGGCGGCCTGGCTTGGGGCACATAGCTCACCTAGGGCTTTCTTGGTCCAGTCCTTAAACCTCATCTAGGTGAAAGATGACTTGCTCACATGGTCTACCACTTCCGATCAGTGGGAGCCAAGGTTTTGATTCTTCGAATTGCTTTACCTAACAATATTTCTTTTACATAGAAAAATTAGAGTTTTATTATAGGATCAATTTTACATGATGCACCTTAACTGATAGTAAGGCTGAAGATTAATAGAATTTTAGGTACAAGAGAGAGACATCCTATCCAACTACTCCAGATAATAGGCTTCGAAGCATATTACCTCAGCAACATGGTAAGTTCATTCCCAGTTAGGCAAAAGCTTTCATCATTTGGCTGGCTGATTGACTTTTGACCCCTAAGCACTAGATCTCTAGATCGAAAGTGTTTCTCTATCATCGTGGAGTTGTAGTAGCATGCAATGCATTGCTAGTATGCTGCCATCTGAACTCGTATCTTCTATCTGACTTTCTCCACAAGATCTAGGTTCATCCGTAGGTCTTCTAAATTCTTCAGAGCATCGAAAGTTTCCATCTGGTGTGAAGGCAGGCCTATCACCATAAAAATGACTGCTTCGGTTTCAAAGACAAGATTGAATGGTGTTTCACCTATCAGAAATTAGTGTGTAGTGTGGTAGGCTTAGAGGATACTATGCAATTCATCTACCTAGAGTCTTTTGGTCTTATCTAACTAGATCTTCAAGCCTTAAAGGTTGGTAACCTTAACTTCTTCATTTGCTTGGGGATGCCCAACAGAGGTGAAGCAGTAGTCGATACGGAGCTCCTGACAGAACTTCCAAAAGAAGGCATTGTCAAACTGTCAGCTATTGTCAGTTATGATAACTCAAGATAGGCCGAAGTGATAAATGATGCTCTTCCAAATGAAGTCACAAGCATTCTTCTCAGTAATCTAGACAAGTGGCTCAGCCTTGAATCCCTTGGTAAAGTAGTCCATCACCATAATAAGAAAATTTTCTTTATCCAGTGGTTGTGGGAAAGGATCGAGGATGTCCATACCCTACTTGAGCGAACAATCAAGGAGAGTTGATTAGAGAAAGTGGAGCTACCAATAGATGCTAAATGCTAGAGTACCATTGGCACTGATCACAATGCTTTACAAACTTGATCATGTCCCCGTGGATGCTCGGTGAATAGTATTTTTACCACAGGACCTTGTACGCCAAGGCCCTGCTAGACAAGTGATTTGCTGTACATAGATGCCTTCAGGGGCTTCATGCAATATGTACTCAGCCTCAAAGGGTTAGAGACAGCGAAGGAGAGGCATGGAGGATAATCGCTTGTAGAGCTTTCTCTCAAGTATCACATTCCGTAGGGATTGGAACTTGATTCTCTAGGCCTTATCTCGATCATCCGATAGTAA
>QRFJ01002364.1:0-62418 GCA_006176705.1 Cocos nucifera
CCACCCAAACGAGATAGAATCGGTTATTGAGGATATGTGAGAAGATCAGATGGTGCTGATGCATACTCATTGGTGATCTTGATTATTTATTTGGAGCTGTTAATGTGATCAGCCCTGGTTTATGGTCGTATTTATCCAACCATTGTGAGATTCGTTGGATGCTTAGTTCTCTGGGGTAGAATTCTAAAAGAACTTAATGGTGACCGGGCCTCTCCCTTTTATGAGGCTTGTCGAGAGGAAGAAGATCGGCGATCACAGAAGGCACATGAGCGTGCCGGGAAGTCAGGAATGTGTGACCGTCGGACGGGTTGATGACTCATCCGATGAAAATGTCGAGTTTGAGTGGCGGAATAGAGAATGGGGTTCGGTGGCTATGTCAGGAGGGCACATCACACATGCTATCCCCTTCGACCATTGCGCTCCTATACTCCTATAGTACTATTGAAGATTATGCGATGGCCTCCATAGAGTCTTCAAACTTGCTGCAGCTAGGACATAAAATTGCTACTAGTCTGCAGTCATCAGCTGGTTGTAAGCATTAGGCTCCCCAAGGGTCGTTGGAGTGCATCACAACAACGCGATGAGGTGAGTGGCGCTAGGGGAAGCATTCCATGCTCTTGTTTTGGCTATTATGGTCTTTGGAAGAATATTTATTTTCTTTCTTCCCCTTTCTCACATGCTAAACTATTGCAATTTAACTTTGGTGAGTTAGTCAGCCAGGAGCCAAGTTCTTGTGCCTGAATGTAGATGGCAAAAAATACCCTACAAAAGAAAGTTCTTTATTGAACAGTTGTCCAGTAGGGGACCCTTCGATGTCTAAGTTAGTCGAAGAAAGAAAACAGTCAGAGAGAGCCAAAAAGCATGAGTGAAAGCTTATAATATGAAAAGCTTATTAGGTCCTCCATTGCTTACCGATATTTATAGGGTAGATGATGCCATTACCGTATAACTCTCATCCTTGAATGTTTAGGATATGGGAGTTATAATATTTAGTGGAAGGTTATCTCATTAACTACCATTAAGACTGAGTAATGGGCCACTCGTAGACGACTATTATGCTCCACGTTTGCATATAATTAATGCTCATGTCAAATAACCATCTTCGACTTAAACAGTCGCATGGCTCTGAGGAAGTAGTTGGTTGGATGTCGAATATCAGCAGAAAGTAGTTGGCTAGATGTTGAATGTCCCTAGGAAATAGTTGGTTAAATGCCGAATACCATTAGAATGTTGTAGGTTGTAAGTCGAACTCAGCCAGTTAGATGCCGACTTGATTAGGCTTGTCGCACTTAGTCGATGGGTCCGATCAATATTAGTGGTCGAATTCTATCAATCTCAATTGGTCGAATGTCGATTAGGTTAAGGCTCATTGATCCAAGTTGGGTTGGACCATAATAACTCATTCGATATGGAGACAAGAAAGAACTGGTTGTCATGGACTTAGTTGGTTTGGAGGCAAGAAAGAAGGATAGTCGGCTAAGCAATGTGGATCTACCCTAATTATATATATATAGTTATCCATTTTTTATCTAAATATATGGTTTTAATTGTAATCCAATTTAGCCTTGTGTAGCTTTATGGACTTAAAAGAAAAACAAGTGACAACATTATTTTGTTCTTAACTTACTTTCCATGCATTGATATCTTTGATTTAGTGGTTCACAAAATTAAACTATCCAAGTTATATCCACATTCAATTTGCATCCATATCCAGTAAAAATAAATATTGATATGACTTTTAGTATCTAATTTATATCTAAATTTATATTTGTATTTGGTTAATTAAAATGGATTTGGATTTCAATATATTGATACTTGATTTATACTCTCATCTTCGTTGGTAAATCTTGCTTATTTTAATGCAACTTGAATGAGGGAAAATTAATCTACATATGTAATTAATTTTATTAAATGAAGAACTTTTAAACAAATACTATATCAATTAATAAAAATTAATGATATTATTAATAAATGTATTTGTTTAATGAGCTAATTAGTAATAAAAACACTTTTCCAATTGGTATTGTATCTATCCCTATCCTATTGGTTCATTAATTTTTTTAACTATTTCAATTAATTTTATTAATAGCTTTATAATTATGATTTTATTATCTTGTTACAATTATGTCTAAGAAAAATTAAATAATGATATCCCCAACTTTAAGACAGTTTACTTATACCTCATTGATTTTAATTCAAGTTTTTAAAATATTTCAAAATTATCCTTCGGCTTCTCAACCAGTGAACAACAACGTTAGTTTGCTGTTGAATTGATGAATTGCCCTCTCCCTCTTTTAGACAATTCAAAAACTTATTTTGGTATCCCTTCCAATTTTGAGGCTTTTTCCTATCTCAAACTCTGTTTTTTGTCCTCTATATCCTTGACTATTTTTCAATGACAGGTGATAATCCTATGCTTTCTCTCTGATCCAACCATTCTTCCTTCCCTATACACCATTGTAGCAGGTGTCCGAAGAGCTTGGGAAGTCTCCATCGAGCCATAAAGGAAGCTTCACCTCTTCTTTGGCTGGTAATGCATTTTTTCTCGAAATGTTTTCTTAACAGAGCTTGATTTAGTACTCATTATGTGTTATGGTATCTATTTCGAGGCCAACTACAATTAAACCATTAAAACTCTAGATTTAAAGGCTGAATTTTATTTATTCATGCATGTTGTTAATTGTTTTATCAATGAATTCTTAGTTTATGTTATTTACGTTGAATGCAAGTGTTCATTGTTAATACATGGTATTTTGGTAGTCCTCTCATGTGGTCCAAAAATTGGTTTGTTTGATGGTCCTTCTTAAAAGATTGTTTTTAGACTTTTTGACCATGTGTTGTGGTCCCTTGTGTATAAGTTGGCTATCTCATTCAGTTTTTTTTTCTCTATCCCATTCCTTTTTAAGCCTAACTATACTATAGTGGAAGCATAGAAAAATACATAATTTGCAATAGCTATCATATGCTTTTGACTACAAGAGCCATAACGGAAGCCTTAAAAGTATACAATTTTTTATTGATGCAGTGTTTTTTTAATAGTGGAAGCATAAAAAAAAGCTTTAACCACTACGGTAGCTTTTTTTATATTAAACTGGCCAACAAAAGATCAATTGACTTGACATTTCGTTTTAGTTTTTTAAACCCTTGAAAGCAAGAGTCAAGGCATGCATGCAATACATTTCACTAGTGGCAAGGCACTTTAATAGCATCTCATAATAGGAACCATGGTTCTTTTGTGCTATGGGTTGTACAATGACTGATTTCAATGTAATGCAACCATGCTTATTTCACGTAGTTTCATGTCTTATGGTAGTTTCTGGAATTATCTACCTTCATGTAAGTTCATGTATTTTCATTCAATATAAGTTATCTAATTTCATTAAGTCAATATAAATTTATTTTTTCATGTGAGTACTGGTATCTATTTCATCTCATTGATGCAATTATTTTTCTTCTGTTGATGTGATCTTATTATATTATGGATTCTTGTGCATGTATGATGCCATTATGAGTCGGTTTGTCCTATAAGGATGGATATAATTTAATTCAACTATACATACGATGGTGGATCCATCAAATCATCTCCCCACTTTTAATATAGCAAGGATCCATCAACTATTTGATAACCGTGACCTTGATACAAACCTCTTGAGAATGTATCTGAGAAGTTATGGTAGCAAAATTGTGGTGTAACATTTTTAGTGTTTATTGTGAAACATGTGATTTTATGTTGTGAGACAGTATGGTGTCTATTAATTTTGAATTCTATTTTTGAACATTCATGTGCCAATATAATTGAATTATTCTCATTTGATTACGTGCTAGTTTGTGTTTTGATTTTGATTATTTGGTATTGAATATTTTGTCATGTAAGGTATTAGTGGATGATGTTGCTAAGTGTTTTTAATTGTATTGTGATTTTCTCTTAATGATTCTATTGTACAATTATTATGTATCAATGGATGAATATAGCAAGTATTCAAGTGTAATCATTATAGATTGGTAACAACAATCTGCATCTACTAGGAATACCTATAATTTAATTTTTAAATTATATGGCTGGTGGGGTCCATAGGGCTGAAGTGGGCTCGGGATCCATTCAGACTGGCCTGAATTTGGATTCAAGATTTGGTTAGGCTTGAAATATTTTAGGCTAGATTTGTGGCTAATATAAGGCCTATTTATCTTTGGACTGAAGCTCAGATAATAACATTGGCCTGGCCCAGGCAGGCCTGAGCTTCGAGCTCGAGCCGAATTCAAGCCCAATCACTGAGCCCAACTGCTAAGCCCAGCTAAATCCATAATTTTAGACTTAAGGGCTACGGGCTACGGTTCGTAGTTAGGGCTTCATTGAATTTGGATTGGACATTTGGACTTAAGACTCTTCTTCGGTAGAAGGACAAGCGTTCTTTTAGGGGTTTTGAAGTTCTCCTACTCCATCATGATCAGGCACTCCAAGGGTCTAACTCGACGTCCTTTATCGCCATTCGTAGGTGGCCAGTCGTTGGTTGTTCTTGAAGGTCATCATCGTCGATCATTTTCTTTGTCAGTCACCATTTTGTTAGCTTCACTCAGTCTATGATCTCTCTCTTTCACTCTAATAATCCATTGATCGGGTGGTCGTGTTCGGTTCCACGGCCAGCAAATATGCAAGCTCATTGACTACTCAGTGCTCTTCTTTCTCTCCACCTCTTCGCTCTCAGAACTTCTATTCCAAGTTAGGAGTCAGGGGAATTTCACCACAGAAATTTCAAATCTTCCCTCGAATAGTATTAATAAGAACGTCAGATGACCTAATTCTTGGTTAAGTTTTGAACCTTGCCAACCAAAGCAAATATATAAATTCTTGTCTTCCATTTCAATTACGTAAAGAATTATTAACCCAACTCTTTTCCTTCTTCTATATTCTAGTATGCCTAAACTCTCTTTCTTTTGTCTTGGCTGATCACCAAAAATACTTATTATTTGAAGGCTAGCTCAGTTTTTGGGCCAAAGCTTTATCATTAGGCCTAGCCCAATTAGGCTTGGCGCAGGTTTTTTAAAGCAATCAGGGCTAAGCTTGACGTTGAAGCTCCAACAATTTGGGCTGGGCTTCGGTAAGGGTAATGGGCTTAGACCAACCTGGATCCCAAGTTCAGCCCATGTATCAAATTATCTTAAAAATAAACGAGATATCACTAAAATATAATAAAGTAACGAGTGTTCATGAAATAGATTGAAAAGTATAGGGGTATTACTTAACAACATTAAGCAGTTTGGTGTATCTTTACTTAATATTTGATTATGTGATTTTCAGCTTCAAAATATGTAAGGTGTTTAGAGATGTGCTTGGGATTTGGAAATCATTTGAAATGTTCTAATGTACAATTGTCTTATGTAGGTTGGTAAAGCATTTAGTCAAGGTAAAAAATATCATTCTATTACATAAATAACTTAAGAGATTATAAAACAAGTTGGGATGCCTCGGAAAAAGTATCGAAAGTATCAATATAGGACATAATCTCACAAACTCCCGCCTAGGAAAACTTCAAACCCCAAACGTGCAACCTAGTCGTTAACATATTTAAAAATTGAGAAACAATGATGCTAGCACATAGAATAGAGTCTATTTGATCTTATTTTTGTACTTAAAAGCTGGGTCTCAAGCTTCTTGTTCTGTTGCAAGAGCTTGTTAGTGATGTCTTTAACCCTTGCATTTAAAAATGGATCATGCTAGAAGTAATCACATCCCTCATTTATCTGGAACATCAAGTTGAGGTTGAAGATTTAAGCCAAAAATCAAAGAATAAATATGAAAATTAAAATTATCATATATTCATGCATCTCACATCCAAAGAAATATTAGTTATGATCTCCAATGATCCATGAGGTCCTCAAAGATGATTTTATTTTATAATAATAGAAATTAATAGATTAGAAGGATAAGAAAGTAGAAGAACTTAATTAAGATGTCTTCATAATTTCTTCTCCCCGATCTCTACTCTCCTCTCAATCTAATTTAGCATTTTTTGAATATAGGAATAATAGTTATTGATAAGTAATCACTTAAGATCACGTGATATTTTGTGTGTTTTGGTGCTAGAACTTATACTGTACTAATTAGTTTGGTCATCATATACTTTTATATCTCAATGATCAGTTTGAAAGTTAAGTAAATTTTAAGGATGGTTAGACAATTTTTAAAGTCCAAAGATGTGAGGGAGGCTGATTAAAATTAAAAAGACGCGCAGACAATTTTTTTATATTTCAATATTTTTTAAATATAACGTTTTAAAAAAATTGAACTTCAGCGAGCTTGCAAAAAGCAGCGCTTTTACGAAAGATGAAGATATTTCAAAAATTTTGTCCGATGGAAACGCGGAAACGAGCGCGGACAGTCATCCGGCCCAGCAATAAGTTCAGACCTCGGCGTTCCGGTAGTAGCGCTGCGCTAATTCTTCGGATCCCTCCCCCTCGCCACTGTCCATGGCGGCGAGAGACCCCGCAACGAAGGCCACCTCTCCACACACCCGTCCTCGCGCCCCGTCTGCCTAGCTTCCTCCTCTTCCTCTTCTCCTTCAGGTCCTCCCTCGATCGCCAGCCCTCCCGGCCCTCTCCCCGCTTCCTCGACCATCTCCAAGACCCCTCCGAGCTATGGTCGCGCGCGCCCTGCAACTACTACGACGGCGCCTGGGTCTGGGACCCGGACTCCGTCGCCCCCCGCTACGACAAGACCTGCAAGGAGATCTTCAAGGGCTGGAATTGCATCGCCCCCACAAATCCAACGCCCGAATCTGCTTCCGTGGCGATGGAAGCCTCCAGCTGCGATCTCCTCGCATCGATCCCTTCACTTCTCGAACGCTACAAGAACATCAGCATAGGCAATTCGTGGATCACTCCTTTTCCTTTTGTATGCTGTTTTTTTCTTAAAAGATTAAATTTTTATTCTTGTTTTGCCTAGTATGATTATGATTCAGCATAGGCGAATTCTGATATTCTGTTTCTTTCTGTTCCATTCTTTCTTTGAAAGTTCGGAATCTTTTTTCTCTTTCTTTCGGCATTTTGCTACACAATTTTGAATTTTAATGCAGGATTTGTGGGGGATTCTTTGAATAGGAATATGTTTGTGTCGCTGGTTTGCATGCTGAGAGGTGCGAGCAATCAAGTGAAGAAGTGGCGGCCAGCAGGGGCCGACCGTGGTTTCACTTTTCTTTCCTACAACCTTACGGTGGCCTACCATCGGACCAATCTCTTGGTACGCTATGGTAGGTAAGCAGTGCTCATTCAGCAATTCGTGTAGCATTCTCAAGTTTACGAGCACTGTAGTGTTGAAATGGAGTGCATGTTACTTTCTATTTACATTCCTTTTGGTTCGGATCTCATTCTCATGTCTGTATTTGCATTGTCTTGGAAATTCATATTCAATGGGTGGAGTATTTTGGAGGGCCAACAGGAATCAATTTGAGATATGGTTTGCGAAATGCAGATAGGCTAAATTTTTGATTTATTTGATTTTGCATATTTTTTTATTTTTTTTAACCCCATTGGTTTCTTGTTTTTGCTTTGAGGTAGGAATGAGACCTTGGGTTAGAGTTGCATCTTTCTGCCCTGCAGCTTTAGTACTCCACCATCATATTCTTTATATTTAAAACACAACTATTAACAAGCTGACTTTGAAGCTTGCGTTGTAGAACATGTCCGTGACATCACAATGAGGGCTACTTATATTCTTTTCATGTTACTGCGAAAGTGAAACGAAAGAATTCCAAACTTTACTTGTGTGCTTCCTTGTTATCAATAGATAAAGCTACCAGCTTTCTGTCCAGGTGGTCAGCCAGTTCAATGCAATGCATTAGAATCGCTTGGATACACAGCAATGTTAATAGGGTCGAATGTTTGATGTTCCGATGCAGCACATGGGGCTGAGGCACCTCAACCTTCCATGAACATTCTCATCTTTACAACAGGACACTGTAATCAATGATCTCTGTTCTTTTTTTTTTCTTCTTTCCTCTTCTAGCCTTTACGCGAACATTTTGCATGTGATCTCTGAGAAGTTGGAGGAAGAGTTTTGCTAACCAATGCCTAAAAGTTGTAACCGTAGAATGGACAATGAAGATGAACTACTGTATGGTTCTAGTTTTCATTGAAAATCAGCACATATTTATTGTTGATAGCGAGACCATTAATCATACTCATTAGTTGATGCAGGACATTCCTACCAAGAGATCCTAGGTTGTATATACTTTAGGCACAGAATATAGGATTTTGGATAATTTTATTTTATTTGAAAACTTAATAATTATTAATTGTAATTGGGAATTCCTTCTTTTTTTTGTTAGGGCTAGAGTTTTGTGACGGATTTTCAATATTTTATTTCTATATGGATTTTATTTAGGATTTTGGTCTATAAATAACCCATGATACGTTAATTGAGAAGGCAGGTCTGCATTATTGAGATTTGAGAATATTGATTTCCCCTTCCCTTAGATTCTCTTCTCTTTCCTCTCTTTTCTTCCTCCTTCCATTTCCTCTTCTTCTCTCTCCTCTTTTGTCCTATGATAGTTTGGTATCAGAGCCACCCTCGATCCACTATTGTTGCTGTAGCATCATCGATTCTTAATTAGCATTACATAAGATTCATGGCTTGTCACCCACACATCCCAAGGAAGAAAAAGAAATCGCCACATCTTGCTTATCCCTCTGCAACCATCACGACCATTCGAAACATCAATCTTCGGCTCCTAGTTGCTCCTGTTCCTTAGGCTCGGCTCCATCCTTTGATGGTGGAGTTCTGGTTGTCGGCTCTCTCATCGGACTCCCTGATTTTTGGAACTTGTCCCTTTGCTTCACCAGGTCTCTCAAGTCTGCTGTTGCCCTCCTGCACCTGGCCATTGCCACCTTTGGCTTGTTTGCCTCAGTCAATGGATCTCCTACTCTATCACCTTGCCAGACAGGATCATCCTCAAAGAGGCTTCCTACCATGAGTCAACCCTGTTTGTGGCCCTATGCTACGATCCACCCCTCTTCTCAATGCCATCCTCGTATTGCCGTATCATTGTTGACTATCACTATCGACCTCAACCTCCTTGCCGGTCGGGCTCAGTTAGCAGCAACTTGGCTGAGGCTCTCTACTGCTCGTGCTAGGGCTTCGAACCGAAGCCCTTGGAAGGAAGAAACCTACATTGTAGATTCGGGTTCAAACCCATTAGATCCGATCCACAAGATCCAACCCATAAGAAGCCTTAGCGGATTCGGGTTTAGATCTATAAGATCCAATCTATACCTGATGAGTGCCCTATGGATTTAGTTTTGATTCACATTTGACTTGGCAACCCAGTTAATTTTTTGCCACATCATCATCCAATCAGTAGCGTACATCATTATCCTATTAGCGACCATTGACACATAAGCATAGACATGTAGCTTGTCATTTCAGCACCATGTCACCTGCCATGTCAGCACCATGTCAACATTACAAGCTAATTTCGACATGTTGATTCTACTTTTTATGCCCATTTATGCCGATTCTACCTTTATAGTGAGTTTTTCTTCGCTAGAAGGTGAAGTAGTGGTTTAAGGTGCTCTTAGTGAGGTAACATCTTTCCCTTTGAAAGTTTGATTGATATATATTTGTTTAGGTAACTAGTAAATTGCTTTAGTCCAACTTTAACCTTATTCCTTTCTTCAAACGCCGCACCCCCCCAACCAGCCAACCCCCCCCAAAAAAAGTAAAAACACCTTCTTGCACCAAACTTTATTTGCGCCCATCCTAGTTTTTGAACTTCAGCATATCATCTGGACTTATTAGTTTTATGTGTGCATCGTAGTAGTTAAGAATCTTAATCACTTATTACTATTATTAGTCTATCTTTGTATACTTCCATTGCTTTACACTTGAGTGCATCACACTATGACCAGGAGCAAACAAAGTGACCACTCATCTACCATGGACCAAACTATCACAAATCCCATTCCCTCCACTTCCACACCACCATTTGACCCTCAAGTTTTTATAAACTCCATAGACTGAAAAATTGAATAAATGGGTCAGCAATATGAGCGGTTGAGTCAGCGGGTAACTCAAGCCCTAAGAAGTTTGGTGTAGATGAGTCTATTTTGCAACCTGACAGGTCCTCTCATTTAGTTGGGTCTGTCTAGGGTATTCTTCCCACTTCTGGGCCAGTAGTAGCTACTAATAGGATGGGTTATGCTCCTAGACATGCTAGAGTTTTACCTAGGAATCCTTATTATAATATGGAGTCTAGGGTTCATGAGGATGTGCATGAGGAGGATGAGTTTGTAGAGGAGCATTGGATTAGACAGGACCATAGGCAGCCAGTTCATGATTGTCCAGGAGAAGTCTGTCATAGACCAGTTCATCAGCATGTTAGATATCCTAGTAGGGTCAGTAGGCATTCTCCTTTACCTCATAGACATGATCAAGAGGATACTAGTGGCATTACTAGGTTGGTTAAGGTATATGTGCGATCTTATGGTGGTAAATTAGATCCTGATACCTTCTTAGATTGGTTGGACGAGCTTGAGGATTACTTTGAGTGGTATGATATGACTGATAGAGGGAAAGTTCATTTTGTTAAGATGAAGTTAGTAGGGGCTGCAAGGAATATTGGCAGGGTGTCCATCAAAATCTTCAACATCTAGGTGAATTGCTATCACCCAATGGGTAGTTATGAGATAGAAGTTAATGGAGAAGTACTTACTTTTTTATTATAGGAATCTATTGTTTGATCAGCTTTTGTGCCATAGGCAAACCTCAATTGTGTCCCAATGTATGGAGAGATTTGATGAGCTTATGCTTAGGACTAGGATATCCATTCCATACAATTATGAGATTTATCAATGGGCTTAGGGAAGATATTATGAGGGAAGCATAATTATATGCCCAATTCTTTAGAGAGGCTTATCAAAATGCCATCACTACAAAAAGGTATCTTAAGACTCCTCAGTGTAGATTCTCTTTTCAGGTGTGTTGTTTCCTAGATAGCATCTATAGATCGTATTGCTAGGAATAAAGAACCTCAGTTTGTGACTCATCCTAGTAGTTCTGTTAGTGATCCTCATTCTAGTAGTTCTTCAGTGCAATGTCATCATTGCCATAAAAGGGGTTGCATAATTGCAAGCTATCCTCAATGAGCTTTGGTTTTAGAACACAAGTTTGATGATCCGCAAAAGATTGAGAACCAAGTAGTAGATCCCGTAGAATATTCTGAAGATGAGAAAGAGCTAGAGGATGATTTAGAGGTAGCTGACTACCATTCTGATGTCATGTGGTGTGTTTTACCTACTATTGAATTTGCTCATAATAATTTTGTTCAGAAGTCTACTGGTAAAAGCCCATTTGAGTGTGTTTATGGATATCAACCCCATATTTCTATTGATCTTGTTTTGATCTTGTTCCTTTGCCATCTAATACTTGTTTTTCTGAATCTACTGAAAATTTTGCTCAAGACATGCATAATTTGTATATAGAGATTAGATGCGAAATTGCAATGAGTAATGCAGATTGTCAATTTGCTACTGATGTGTATCATAGGCCGAGTTTAATTTAAGGGATAATGTCATGGTTGACATGTTAGATATATGTGCCCTAGAAGCCAGAATTGGCTGACACTTGTAATACACTTCTAGGGGCAAAATTGTAATTTTGACTATAATTAATGAAATGGGTTATTTTCTATCACACTTGTGTATTTAGTGTCTGTGATACATCCTTTGAGTTAATGGTAATGATAATTCATATTTTCAAGAGTTGAAAATTTAAGACATGAATAATCATTATTAACTCATAAACAGCTCCCGACCATAGGATCATCACGAGGATGGTGATTGATCCGGAAGGTTGGTGTACGATCGCTTCTCTTTAGTAGATGAGTCTTGAGTCTACGGTGTGGAGACACCGGAGCGAGAGTACAGGTACTCGTTAGAGAACGAGGGCACTGAGCGTGACCACCTCGAGTAGTCATTAGGAAGTCTACCTTCTCGTCAATGACTGACTCGATGCTGCAGTAGTGTGTCTGGTTCTTTGACCTGAGATGCATCGGCAGTTCACCTTGAGGGTGTTATAGTTTGACTACACCATTACTCGGTCTCCTAGCCATATGGAACCCTGAGGTGTATGTTGGCTATAGCATGTTCATTGTAGGAACTGGATTGCATCAAGATGGAATCTATCTACCTCGGTGGTAGAGGAGCAGCCCTATGATGATCATGAGAATCAAGTCCAGAAATCCATGGCCATGGTAGAGTGAAATAATAGAAAGAGTTTCTATTTAGATTTTCACATTGGACTCGAATCGAATGATTACATCATATGACAGAGACTAGGGTTTGACGAGTTCACCTTAACCCTAATCTGATCGGGGCTCAAGATAGAAGAACTTAATCACACAGGTAGCTGCACCAAGAGGTTCGCATTCAGCTCTGATGGGTTGCCACCATATACTGCTAGGTGTCACTGGTGGATTTTGGGAGCAATTAGAATGATTTAGATGATCGATCATTCTAGCTGTTCGAATCAGAAGAGTTCTGATCCATCGAAAGGAGTTTCGATGATGTCGATGATAGAGATCATGACATATCCCATTACCATACAGAACTGAACCTAACTGGGTCACACAAACAAGGGTTTGAATCTGGTGATCATCAATTGAACTGATCTAGTTCAATTGATCTGAATGAGATTCAATTAGGTTCAAGAAAATCGTGCTAGCACTCGATTGAACCTAACGTTCTTCTTTTACTATCATAAATAAGTTGTCCTGACTGAGCCAAAGGAGTTTGTGCTCAATCAGAGGCCTTCATATGGTCTGACTGGAGGTTGTCCAAGTCAGAAAAGGTTGTCTTATTTTGTAAGACATTACCTGCCATTTTTGGTCACCTGCCATTTCTTGTTCTTTGACTTTGGTCAAAAGTCTACCTTTGACTGGTCAAACGTTGACCATTGACCTTTGACTTTTGACCACATGTCATGCACCTATTGGAGAGCTGGTGGGGGCCTGTCCCCCTGCCAGAACCTGGCAAGGAGAAGGGCGCACGCCAAGGGTGCGTGAGCCCAAGTAGGAGGCGCCTAGGAGTCCTTGTTGGACAAGGACTCCATCTCCCTTTTGGATTCCAATCAGAGTTCTACTAAGAATCCAGTTTGACTGGTCTTAGGCGCCCTCTAAGGAGGAATCCAGGGGTCTCTATTCCAACCAATCAGATTTAGATCTGATTTCACAAAGGGTTGTGATTGGTTGAGAGGAAGAGGAGTTGGATCACAAGAGGTCTATAAATAAGACCCTGCGCCCAACCCTAATGCTAATGCAATTCAATTGAGAAACCCCACGCCCCAAGGCTGCCTCTCCCCTCCTCCTCCATGCCATAGCTTCTTCTCCCCTTGCTCTCCACGTCCAAAAGGTGTTTTGGATTTAGGTTGGTGCGATTCAGATCAAGGAAAGGCGATCAAAAGCAAGAAGGCTGCGCTGCTGCAAAAGGACGACTGCAGATCTTCAAAAGAGTTTTGAAGATCCTCCAGATCAGATCCAGATCTGATTTTTGGAGGTGTGATAGAGAAGAAGAGGATCTCCAGATCCAACCCGAGTGGATACCGGTAGAGGCCAGGCGCTTGCGTGGCTAGATCCAGAACCTTCCGCTGCAATCAGGATCATCTACAGGGTAATAGGATTACCCAAATCAGGTAAATTAAATTTGATTTAATTTATCTTATTTTATTTTATTTATTAAAATAATAAGAATCAGATCTAAAACATATCAAGATCTGATTGAGATCAAGAGAAAAATTTTTGAAATATATCTCTTGATCTAATCAGATCTGAACGAACCTGGACCGAAAAATCAGGATTTCCCTTCAACTGGTATCAGAGCCATGGTTCTAAATTGTTTAGATCTGATTTTAATTTTATTTTAATTAGAAAATAAAGTGATTTCAGATGTCACATGAGATGTGATCAGATCTGAAATCAGAAAAAATTAAAATTAAATGATTTGGATCTAAGAACATGAAGATATGCATGACTAGTTCTAGAATAGAATAGTTCTATAGAATAGTTTTGCATGTCTTTGATTTAATCTGATTAAATCATATTTTAGATCTTCTTATTTACTATTTTTGATATTATAAGTGTTATAATAACATCTGATAAACAACAAATAAAAATTATTTAATTTTAAATATCATATGAGATATGATAGATGCATGACTAGACTAGTTGTAGAATAGTTCTACATAATTATCTAGATTAGAATTTATTTTGATTAGATCAATTTAAATCTAATTTTTTAGATTATTATGAGATAATTTAGATCTGAAAACATGCATGATTTGATACATGAGATGTATGCAAAATATGCCTTGATTAGATCTAAATTTGTATATGAGATATATGATATAGATCTATAACTGTTTTGTAGATTTACATGTTCCTGATTAAGGCGTTCCTCTTGGCCGTCCGGTCATAAGAACGAAGAAGGGTTTAAAGGCCCTCTCTTCCCATTCGATGGGGTGTTCTTATGATGTGTAGGGGTGCTGCGTGTTCGTCCTTAATCAGAAACCCAAAACTTACTTTTCTGCAAAACCCTAGATCCTGAAATCCCTAGGATTTATTATGTGCATATTTTGTTTATGAACCCAACTTAATTAAGAATTAAGTTTATGGAATATTAATTAGGTCTAAAATTGAGAATTTCAGATCTAAGACATATTCATAATACTGGGTTCGGGCTTGGGTAGCTCAATTAGGTCTAAGCGGTTGATCAAACCGAATCAAGAGTTGGTTAGATGGGATCAACAATGCTTAAATTGACCAGCCTAATAGGATTAAGTCTGGGTCAAGATCGAGTCACGATCAAGCAAGACCTAATTAGGCTCAGAGGTTAGAGTCTGGATTGTAGGCTAACCCAATTGGTTCTGACTCAACAATTTGGTGTCTAAGGTAAGTTTGGCACAGACGACCGACTGGTTTTTAATTGGAAGCTACTCGACCTGAATGCGTTCTTGTACGAGTTAATGGCATATTCCTTCCACCGGTCTCACTTACCTGGCCATATCTGTTGACACAGTTCTGATCTGAGGTGGTCAATAATCCGAGCTAACCCATGCCACTAGGTTAGTCATAATTGTTATGACTAAGCCAAGTCTAGTTTAATGAGACCTGAATCAATTCTCCCTAAGAAAAGATTAAGTCTGAGGTCTTCCACCATTGTAGATGTGCGGGCCCTTCCCGGGGTTGATTGTTCTCGGCTGGATACAGTGGCTCAGTTGCACCGGGAAAGATGCAACCATGTCTATTAGGCATTGGATGCTATGGGCTGGAGGATGAGTTGGGCTCAATATTCCGGATACGGTGAGAGACTCCAATTAGGAACCCAGTCTATGCAAATGGTGGGTCTGACTTAACTAAGGAGTGGATCAATATTCCGGATACGGTGAGATTCATGAATTAGAGACCAAGTTTGGGTGCACCATGATTAGAGAATCATTGAACAAGAGTTGTTCACTCATTGGCTAACCCATCACCAATAACTGTTAGGTGAGGTGATGAGTCAGTTGGTGAGACCGCACCACCCACTAGAAATCATCAATCGCGGAGATTTTCGCATCTCTACAGAGGGAGTGTAGGGATCCGAGAAAATAGTGGGAGCTAATTTGTTTAAAAATAAAATCCCTAAACAAATTGGTCAAGTCAAAATTACAATATCTAACTAGAATCTTTGACTCTCTACAGGAATAATGTCTGCGTCCAACCCACTTGGCACGTATCCTAGACACACATAGACTGACTGGACCCAATTATAAAGATTGGCTCAGGAACTACAAAATTGTTTTGGGTTCAGAGAAGTTAACCCATGTTTTGGACCAGGACCCTCCCACATTACCAGCCCGTCCATCTGTTGAACAGAGAGCGTCTCTGAAAAAATGGATTGACGAAGATAATAAGGCCAGATATTACATGTTGGGCTCGATGTCTGATGAGCTCCAGCACCAACATGAGGATATCGGGACTGCTCGCCAAATGTTGGCTCACCTGCAGGAGATGTTTGGTGAACAGAGTCGCGCAGCCAAATATCAAGTCACAAAATGACTTTTTAAGGCTAAGATGCGTGATGGGCAGTCAGTCCAAGATCACTGTCTGACAATGATCAAGGACATGGAAGAGCTTGAGAAGCTCGGTGTGAAGTTGGACTTGGACCTGCAGAATGATATTATTCTGCAATCCTTGACTGATGCATATGGGCAATTCATCATGAATTACCACATGCATAAACTTCAAAATTCCTTGGCCGAGTTAATGAATATGCTGGTTACCGCTGAGCTTTCTATGAAAGGTTCTAAAGGCTCAGTTCTTGCTATGGAACGGACTTCTTCCAAAAGAAAGTCTTATGGAAAGAAAAAGAAGTCTGTGAAAAAGCAGAAGGTGGAAGGATCAAAGAAGAAGAAGGCAGAATCGAAGAAAAAGGCCGATGGCAAAGGAAAGTGTTTCCATTGCAACAGCGACGGCCATTGGAAGCGGAACTGCCCTACTTACCTGGCCACCCTAAAGAACAAGAAGGAAGGTCCTTCTGGAGGTATGCTCATTATTCGAGCAAAACGTGAATGCCAAACGACCTAGGGATAGTCCAAACGATAGATATCTATGGCACCTTGAGATTAGGTCATATAGCAGAAGATAGGATTAACAAATTGGAGAAAAATGGGCTATTGAGTCTATTGACTTTTGAGTCATATCCAACTTGTGAATCTTGTCTTCAAGGCAAAATGACTAAACTCCCTTTTGTTGGACATGGGGAGAGGGCCACAGATCTCCTTGCCCTAGTACATACTGATGTGTGCGGCCCATTTGATGTGCCGGCTAGAGGCAATTTTGTCTACTTCATTACCTTTACCGATGATCTGTCTAGGTATGGGTATGTGTATCTTATGAGACACAAGTCTGAAGCTTTTGAAAAGTTCAAAGAATTCAGACATGAAGTAGAAAAACAAACTGGAAAACCCATTAAGGTTCTTCGATCAGATCGAGGAGGTGAATACCTTAGCCGGGAATTCCTAGACTATCTTAAGGAAAATGGCATAGTCTCTCAATGGACTCCACCAGGAACACCTCAACTCAACGGGGTTTCAGAACGGAGAAATCGGACTCCTATTGGATATGGTTCGATCCATGATGAGCTTCACAGACCTCCCTGATTTTCTTTGGGGACACTTCATTATTAACTTCAATCTATTTACTGAATAGGGTTCCCTCTAAAACCGTTCCTACCACACCGTATGAGATATGGCACGGTAAGAAACCAAGTCTGAGTCATCTCAGAATTTGGGGTTGTCCGGCTCATGTCAAAAGACAACAAGCGGACAAGTTAGAGTTTAGGTCCTTCAGAGCTCGATTCATAGGATATCCTAAAGAGTCATTAGGATACTATTTCTACATTCCAGAAGACCACAATGTGATTGTGAGTCGACATGCCATCTTTCTTGAAAAATAGTTTATTCAAGATAGCGGCATTGGAAAGGCAGAATCAAGCTTGATGAGAAAGTCTCACAAGTACAAAAGAGCTAAGGACCAATTGGAACCAAATCAGGTTGAGCCAATAAGAACACTACCTCCTCCACCTCGTAGATCGGAAAGAGTTTCCCATCCCCCTGAAAGATACTTAGGTATTATTTCAGAGGATGTAGAGGAAAATGTTCCTCGTAGGTAATGGTGCTCATGGTGATGATCCCAAAACCTACAACGAGGCGATATCAGATATCGACTCCGAGAAATGGCTAGAGGCAATGCAGTCAGAAATTGACTCGATGCACTCAAACCAAGTCTGGACCTTGGTAGATCCACCAGAAGGTATAGTACCTATTGGGTGTAAATGGATCTTCAAGAGAAAGATTGGTGCAGATGGGAATGTGGAGACATTCAAGGCTAGACTAGTGGCAAAAGGTTATAGTCAACGCGAAGGCATTGACTATCAGGATACCTTTTCCCAGTAGGCTATGCTAAAATCCATCCGCACATTGCTTGCCGTTGCAGCCTATTTCGATTATGAAATATGGCAAATGGACGTGAAAATGGCATTCTTAAATGGATATCTTGAGGAAGATATCTATATGGAACAGCCGCTAGGTTTCACATCCAGTGATACTGATCACAAGGTTTGCAAGCTGCAAAGGTCCATATATGGACTTAAGCAAGCATCTCGGAGCTGGAACACTCATTTCAATGATGTGATCAAAATATTTGGTTTCATCAAAAATGAAGAGGAACCATGTGTTTTCAAAAAGGATCAGTGGGAGCGCTGTTGTCTTCCTCGTATTGTACGTGGATGACATCCTCCTTATTGGGAATGATATTCCCATGTTGACATCAGTCAAAATGTGGTTGTCCAAGGAATTCTCCATGAAAGACCTAGGTGAAGCATCCTTTATTCTAGGAATTAAGGTCTATAGGGATAGACCGAATAGGATGCTAGGACTTTCACAGAAGATGTACATAGAGAAAGTACTAAAGAGGTTTAGTATGGAAAACTCTAAGAGGGGATTAATACCCTTCAGACATGGTATTCATCTTTCCAAGAAGATGTGCCCCAGCACACCTGAGGAAATAGAACGCATGAGCAAGATCCCTTATGCTTCTGCAATAGGGAGCCTCATGTATGCCATGCTATGTACACGACCTGATATAGCCCATGCTGTGAGTGTCACAAGCAGATATCAGTCAAATCCAGGTGAAGAACACTGGACTTCTGTGAAATGTATCCTTAAGTACTTGAGAAGAACTAAGGATATGATGTTGGTCTTTGGTAATGGAGAACTCCAAGTCCAGGGATACACAGACTCGGACTTTCATGTCCGATATAGATGATCGAAAGTCGACATCTGGGAGTCTGTTTGTGTGCAATGGTGGTGCTGTCAGCTGGAAGAGTTCCAAGCAAACTGTGATAGCAGATTCCACCATGGAAGCAGAATATATCGCTGCATCAGAGGCTGCGAAGGAAGCATTCTGGTACAAGAAGTTTGCTGCAGAAATTGGAGTAATGCCATCAGATGCCATTCCTCTATACTGCGACAACAATGGCGCCATAGCCCTTGCTAAGGAGCCGAGGTCTCACCAGAAATCCAAGCACATTGAGCGGCGATACCACCTCATCCGCGATTACCTCGAGAAGGGTTACGTCGAGGTCAAGAGAGTCAACTCCACAGATAATGTGGCAGACCCACTTACAAAGCCGTTGGGCCAGCAGAAGATCGAAGCCCACCTTGAGAAGATGGGACTTAGACTTGTAGCCAATTGGCTTTAGGACAAGTGGGAGATTGTTAGATATATGTGCCCTAGAAGCCAGAATTGGCTGACACTTGTAATACACTTCTAGGGGCAAAATTATAATTTTGACTATAATCAATAAAATGGGTTATTTTCTATCACATATGTGTATTTAGTGTCTGTGATACATCCTTTGAGTTAATGGTAATGATAATTCATATTTTCAAGAGTTGAAAATTTAAGACATGAATAATCATTATTAACTCATAAAATGCTCCCGACCATAGGATCATCACGAGGATGGTGATTGATCCGGAAGGTTGGTGTACAATCGCTTCTCTTTAGTAGATGAGTCTTGAGTCTACGGTGTGGAGACACCGGAGCGAGAGTACAGGTACTCGTTAGAGAACGAGGGCACTGAGCGTGACCACCTCGAGTAGTCATTAGGGAAGTCTACCTTCTCGTCAATGACTGACTCGATGCTGCAGTAGTGTGTCTGGTTCTTTGACCTGAGGTGCATCGGCAGTTCACCTTGAGGGTGTTATAGTTTGACTACACCATTACTCGGTCTCCTAGCCATATGGAACCCTGAGGTGTATGTTGGCTATAGCATGTTCATTGTAGGAACTGGATTGCATCAAGATGGAATCTATCTACCTCGGTGGTAGAGGAGCAGCCCTATGATGATCATGAGAATCAAGTCCAGAAGCCCATGGCCATGGCAGAGTGAAATAATAGAAAGAGTTTCTATTTAGATTTTCACATTGGACTCGAATCGAATGATTACATCATATGACAGAGAACTAGGGTTTGACGAGTTCACCTTAACCCTAATCTGATCGGGGCTCAAGATAGAAGAACTTAATCACACAGGTAGCTGCACCAAGAGGTTCGCATTCAGCTCTGATGGGTTGCCACCATATACTGCTAGGTGTCACTGGTGGATTTTGGGAGCAATTAGAATGATTTAGATGATCGATCATTCTAGCTGTTCGAATCAGAAGAGTTGATCCATCGAAAGGAGTTTCGATGATGTCGATGATAGAGATCATGACATATCCCATTACCATACAGAACTGAACCTAACTGGGTCACACAAACAAGGGTTTGAATCTGGTGATCATCAATTGAACTGATCTAGTTCAATTGATCTGAATGAGATTCAATTAGGTTCAAGGAAAATCGTGCTAGCACTCGATTGAACCTAACGTTCTTCTTTTACTATCATAAATAAGTTGTCCTGACTGAGCCAAAGGAGTTTGTGCTCAATCAGAGGCCTTCATATGGTCTGACTGGAGGTTGTCCAAGTCAGAAAAGGTTGTCTTATTTTGTAAGACATTACCTGCCATTTTTGGTCACCTGCCATTTCTTGTTCTTTGACTTTGGTCAAAAGTCTACCTTTGACTGGTCAAATGTTGACCATTGACACTTTGACTTTTGACCACATGTCATGCACCTATTGGAGAGCTGGTGGGGGCCTGTCCCCCTGCCAGAACCTGGCAAGGAGAAGGGCGCACGCCACCCTTGGCGTGTGCCCAAGTTGGAGGCGCCTAGGAGTCCTTGTTGGACAAGGGACTCCATCTCCTTTTTGGATTCCAATTAGAGTTCTCCTAAGAACCAACTTTGACTGGTCTTAGGCACCCTCTAAGGAGGAATCCAGGGGACTCTATTTCCCACCAATCAGATTTAGATCTGATTTCACAAAGGGTTGTGATTGGTTGGGAAGAAGAGGAGTTGGATCACAAGAGTCTATAAATAAGACCCTGCGCCCAACCCTAATGCTAATGCAATTCAATTGAGAAACCCCATGCCCCAAGGCTGCCTCTCCCCTCCTCCTCTCCATGCCATAGCTTCTTCTCCCTTGCTCTCCACGTCCAAAAGGTGTTTTGGATTTAGGTTGGTGCGATTCAGATCAAGGAAAGGCGATCAAAAGCAAGAAGGCTGCGCTGCTGCAAAAGGACGACTGCAGATCTTCAAAAGAGTTTTGAAGATCCTCCAGATCAGATCCAGATCTGATTTTTGGAGGTGTGATAGAGAAGAAGAGGATCTCCAGATCCAACCCGAGTGGATACCGGTAGAGGCCAGGCGCTTGCGTGGCTAGATCCAGAACCTTCCGCTGCAATCAGGATCATCTACAGGATAATAGGATTACCCAAATCAGGTAAATTAAATTTGATTTAATTTATCTTATTTTATTTTATTTATTAAAATAATAAGAATCAGATCTAAAACATATCAAGATCTGATTGAGATCAAGAGAAATTTTTGAAATATATCTCTTGATCTAATCAGATCTGGACGAACCTGAACCGGAAAATCAGGATTTCCCTTCATGACATTCGTCCAGAATGATTGTCTAAAAATTCTTTCAAGAAATCGTTTGCTTGAGCCATTGGTTTGTTCCCCATTATTAGAAAATTTGGATCTAATGTAATACTACTTGATTTGCCTGATCAAATGAATATTAGTCCTATTTTCAATGTGGAGGATTTATTACCTTATCGAGGCATCTTTGAGCATCCTGCATGACTGTCTAGTGATCTTGCAGGTACTTCAACTTGTAAGGCGCCACATTTTCCTCCACAACGAGATGAGATTGAGGCGGTTTTGGATAACAAGATTGTTATTACTTTTGATGGTGGTTTCTGTTGTTATCTTCTCCAAGGGAAAGGCTGCTGTTCATCTAATGCTTCTTGGATTACAGAGCACAAGCTTCCACTTTGGATCCAAAGCTTTTCGGATGGTACTTGCAGTCAAACTTGTTAGAGTTGAGTTTTTTCCAAGCGGGGAGCATGACAGAGGACCGACCTATAAGAGATCTAAGCGCACTATCATTAGGCGCAAATATAGAAATTAGGATTTCTTTTGAAAATTAGAGAATATTGCTTTTATTAGGTATTCTATTTTTATTAGGACTAGGATTTCTTTTGAAAATTAGAGAATATTGCTTTTATTAGGTATTCTATTTTTATTAGGACTAGAGTTTTGTGAGGGCTTCGCTATTTTATTTCTATACAGGCTCTTATTAGGATTTTGGGTCTATAAATAGCCACTGATATGTAATTGAGAAGAAAAGTACTGCCCTCTCCCTCTGATTCTTTTTCTCCTTCTTCCTCTCTTTTCTTCTCTCCTCTTCTTTTTCCTATTCTTCTCTTTCCTCCTTCTTCCTTCCTGCATCATTAATATCTTGGTGAGTTTGAGGACATTCATCCAGTTTTGTAGTTTGGGAGGCTTTCTAATGGGTTATACTTAACAAGGGATATGTCGAAAGTCTATTTTATTTGGTCGGAAGGAAATTTGTTTTTGGTGAAGACAGCTTGGAGGCTATTAGATGTGTGTTGTGTGCTTCAATAGTAACCTGAATTGATTTGAGATACATCACTACTGTGGAAAATTATTTTCTCATCTTGATATTTTCATGTTGATGATCATTTATGGTAGCTTTGGCTGCCAAATGGAATATCTAATTCATCTTTAATTCTTCAAATGAGCTGGATGTTGCTGTTTGAGATCTTTCTTTGAGTGAGTTTGGATCACATTCTTCTTAGGCAGCATTTCCGAGGAATGTGTTGCCCTTCATTGATATTTCTAAATTTTGACAGAGAAAGCATCCAGGTTTAGGAATGTTAGTGCAGGATGCTTAAACTTTTTGTTCTCTCATCAATTTTTGATGTGGATCAAGCTGAGCAGCTTTGCTAAATGCTCCCTCAACAATGGTAATATTGGTTGTGGACTTCTAGTGGATCTGTGAGCAAACCATTGCCAATTTGTTTTTCTTTTCTCATTGTCATGGTTGCTCCATTGATTTGAGGCTAGATTAAGGATTTGAATATGTGCAAACATAGAAAGCTGCCGAGTAGTCCAGTGCAATCAGTGGAAGGATGATGATGAATGCGATTTCTATTAGTTCTTTTCTTCTGTTGTCTTTTCGCATATGACAGAGAATCAAAGAAATTAGTTCATTCTTTTGGTCCATGAAAATATTCAAGTTGATAATAACCTAGTGAATTGGAAATTTGACTTTTCCCAATCAATTTTCCATGATAGAAAGAAATACTATGCTAAAGAAAGCTGGCTTTTGTTTTTTTCTAAATATCTGATGTCTTTAACTTGAGGTCTATTGCTTGAAATCATGTTTATAGAGAGCCTGGTTAGTTTTTATTTTTAATTTTATTTTTTCTTTTTGTATATGTCTTTCCGAGGGTAGGCCTCAAGTTATCTTTGTTGTTTTTTCCTTAATGATTTTCTTTAACAAGGTTTTTCACATTATTTTTGGATTGGTTTAGCCAACAGATTGCAAATGTTTGATTATTGTAAATTCTATTTCAACTAGCATCCTTTAGATTCATTCTAATAGTTTCTAATTCATCACTATCGGTCAATTTGGTTATAAGATAGATGTTCTGTTCATTTTTGTTATTCTTAATGTTTCATTTTGTTTCTTATACTTTTAGGTGGTTGGCTCCTTCAAAATTTGATCCTGTTCAGTTACCGATGCTTTTCTTTGAGAAGGGCTTGCCGGTATTGCCTCCTGTATCTCCAGAGGTTGGCTTGGATATGGCTTTGAAACATATGGTATGACTACCAATCCTTTTTTAGTTTGTAGAAATATCAATGCTCCATGAGTTAATTTTAATCCAAGTTCTGCGTGTGAGTTAGTGGATAAGTGCTTCATACCCTTTTAAGGTATAAAGGAAAAAAATATGTACCTCTTGTCATTTTTCAAATTTTGATGTTCTATTGTTTTCTGTAATCTTCTCTTTTGAGTGAAATTGCTTTGCTAAACCATGTGCTCTTGATCTAAAATCTTTCAATAATACCTAGTGACCTGAAAGGAGATGTGATATATGTGTGTGCCTGTATGCTGGTATTATTGTTTTGGGAGGAAGAGGGGGGTGCCTCATGGTTGATTAACCAAAATCTTTTAATAAAAGCATTGCAATTGAGTGCAGAACAATGCCTTGCATGAGAATATGCCAACTTAAATCTAATACATTTTGCAAGTGAGAAGACATCACGTTGAAACTTTTCTTTCAAGTGAGTTATCTTGACTCTGACTTTTTGATTCATAAATGGAGACTTTGAAAATGGGAGGTGATCACTTCATTGCTTCATTAAAATGGATCCTTACACGATGAGTTTTCAATCGAGGTCTATAAAATGGCTCTTGATGTACTCATTGTATGGTTCTAAGGATTTGGTGCACATTATTGTGCTTTATGCGTGCACGAGCACACACTAGTAACTCGCTTTCTCTTTTCCTTCCTCTTCCCTTTCTTCTGCCCACCCACTTCTATGAAATTTTTGAACATCTATATTTTGGAACAGATATTATACGTGGAAAGAATTGGTATTGATACAGTAAAGTTCTTTCGTACTCAGTCTCCAAGGCATTTTGAGGGTGGTGACTGGAATAAAGGTGGTTCATGTCGATATATACAACCGTTGTTGCCTGGACAGGTATAATATATTTGTATGAGATTTGACACTTTTATCAATTAGATCCATTATATGCGCTTGCAATGGCATTTGGTTAGTAATTTTTTTTTGGAAATTTTCTATTTGCATTACAAATTTTGTTAAAAGCTTATTGTAATCACTTCCATTTCATGCAATATTATTTAGAGCCTGTTTGGATGAATGGGCAGAAAATCTCATTGGATTTATGGATTGGGCCAATAAAATCAGGTAGATAATAATCTTATAGGTTGGGTTAGGTCTATGTTTATAACTATCGAGGATTGATTTTGGAGTGGACTAGCCCAAATCCTATAGGAAGGAGAAAAAGGGACCGGCTTTCTTCTTATGGGATTCAGGTCAGACTACTCCAAAACTAGTCCTAGATAGTTATGGATATAGGCCTAATCCGGTCTATAAGATTATTATCTAACTGTTCTTATTGGCCCAGTCTATGAATCCAATGAGATTTTCAGCCCATTCATCCAAACAGGCCCTTAAATGTGAATTGGTGCTAGGTTGTTGATTTCTTCATCTAACAAGGTATTCTGAAAGTGGACATTAACCCACTATTTATTGATGGTTAGTAATGGTTGTAATATTTCTGTCATGAAAATGGCCGATTGACTTTATTGTTCTTTTTTGCTCATAATGCTAAAGGTGGAACATCAACCTTTTTTTTTCTTTTTTTCTTGAAAAAGGGAAGGAGACCTACCCACACAATAATTACCCAAGTCTAGATTTTTGGGTATGCATCAAGAATCGAACCAAGAATCTCTAGTTGTGAAGCAGAGTCTAACCATTGGGGCAGCTCTAGTGAGCAACATCCACTTTTTTCATGTCATGTTATTTTTACTAACATTTACACATCAAAACATTACAGTATTTATATGCCACTAATTTTCTTATTTAAGAAGTTAAAGAGTTTGTTCAATAATAAATTTAACTCCACTTTGATGAAAGAGCAAGTAATCGTTGATTGTGCATCATGTGCTAGAAAAATATTAGTGTGGCATAGTGTCTTGTTGAGTGGCTGAGCCCCACTGTTCTTAGGCAAAGATGGGCTTAGAGGTAAATTTTAGAGAATGTTAGGAGATGGCTAGATAGGCCAAGTTTTTCACTTATCATACTGTTTTCTTGTAATTCTTGTAAGCAGAAACTGGGAAATCTCATAATGAAAGGGATATTCCACCTCATCTCTCCCATGTATCAAGGCCTCCAACATGGGATAACCCCGACTTTGCAATGCCTCTACCCTACCAAAATTGAAGCACATTGGCACATTTCCGTGGGTGAGTACAATTTCATGTGCAGTAAAAAAAATGATCAGTTGTCTTCAGATGGTCAAGCAGAACCCTGGATGCTTCTTTGGTTCCATTTTATATTGTTTCAGAGTTGTGAACAACATTATAGTAAAAGACATCAGATTTTTTTTTTTTTGTGGCATTATAGTTACTGTTTGTCTGGCATGGTAACTATAATGCCAGACAATCAATATGATTGATGTTTAATCTAATGTAAGTGTTGCAGAAAAATCGATTAGCAATTCGATTGCTAATTAGCTTAATTTGATTAAGTTAGAGGGCTGAGATTAAATCTAATTAAATATAATTTAATTATATTTGATTTGGGCTTGATTGGATCAAGTTTGTTGGTGCAAAATCTGGTTGTCGTCGGAGAAGTACTGGAGTCGAAGAAGACGGTCGCCGTCGATGACCTGCAAAACAAGTCTCGTTCAGAGCTCGGGGTGGTGGCTTTGGCAAAGATTCTCTGACGGTCAAGTTAGCTTTTTCGGCCAACAGAAATAGAGTGCTGAGTCAAGAAAGTTGTAGAGTTTCGAAAAGGAGAAGAGAGCCTAGAGAAAACGTATTTGGAGGGTTTCTTTTATAGACGGAGCCTATAACAAATTGATAATGATAGCTGTAACTGTCGGATAGTGGACCGCTCGGGGCTATGTGGAGTTTGTTACGAAGGATAGTGTTTGTTGTCATAAGGTGCCAGTCCGTTTGAGATTTGATAGTAAAAGTTTGGAGGGGTGGGCGTCGGTTGGTGATGACCTTTGAGCTATATCAATTCTAGAGAAGTTCGGACTCCTCTAAGATAGTTCAGGTATGGATCGATTCATGTCATGTACAGGATCGGACTCGTGCGGAGATTTTCCTGATGATTGCGGGGAGTTCGGCCGCTGAAGAAGTCCGAAAGAAGTTCAGCCGCTGGAGGAGTCTGGAAGGGGTTCGGCCGCTAGAGGAGTTCGGAAGGAGTTTGGCTGCTGAAGGAGTCTGGATGTGATTCATCCACTGAAAAAATCCAAAGAGGAAGAATTTTCGATCGAAACTCTTCTGTGATTACCAATTACATTAGGCTAAGCATCAGACTGAACTTCGGTGGGAGCGGGATTTATCTCCAACAAAGTCCACTTGGTTTATTAGGTAAGCTAATTATAAGGAAGAACTAGTCCTAGTTTAATTAGAATTTGACTGAACCTAATCTCTAATTTGATTAGAAATTAAATCAGAATTAAATTTGATTTAATTTGATTTAATAAGGTTATTAGTTGGACTAAGACCTAATCTAATTGGGTTAAATAAATCCTAATTTAATTTGGTTCAAAGATCAAGTTGGACCAAGTTAAATTAGGAGTCCTAGTGAGACTAGGATTCTCAAATCCTTGCACCATTCAATTTTCACGCACTCCACGAAATTTTATTTAATTTTTTTTGTAGAATCTCTCCCTTTTAGAGAGAGGACATACATCCCTATGTTCCATTACTTTTTACATGGTATTTGGTTGAGGGTCAAATTAAAATAAATTAGTTGTTTTGATTTCAAACTCTATTTGGTAGAGTTTGTTGCAACCAGTTTTCTTATCCATATATGGCACCTAAACTCTTGATTTTTCTCTGAAATTTTCATGAAAAATAAAAGATTTTAATGCACCAAACATCAAGTAGTTCATGCCCAAAAAGGAGAGGACGTCCAAGAGTTGGGCACCCCAAATCTAGCCCAATTTGGAGGTCTCTTGACTAGATATTTGATCTAGACAAGGATTCCTCCATATCTCTCAATATAAAAGGGTTTTTAACCTAATTTTTTTCTGAGATTATAGATCTAAGAGAGAGATCTTTGGATGTGTAGAGGTTGGATGCATAGAGGTTTAGGCATAGAAATTATAAAGGCACGTGCTTTGGTGAGAGAAAAAAAAAAAGAAGAGGATTTTCTTCTAGGATTTTTTTCCATCCATTCCTCCATTCTTTTTTTGAGATTTTGAATGGTATCTCGGTCCAAAATTATCGTTCTCGTCTTCTAAAAATTGGAGGGTCCAAGTTTCAAAGAAAGAAAGATCCAGATCAACCGTCGAAGAAGGATCAGCGTAGTTCTAGCAATTGTGTTGATTTTTGGGCATCAGACTTCTGATCAGTGATCGAGGGCTCGTGTAGACAACTCATAGAAGTCGGACGCGTGCGCGGCTCGGAATGACAATCTCAAGCCCTGATCAACGAGTTAGAGAACTCGAATTGCAAAGGTATGGATGATACAATTATCTTTCTCCTATCTAGATTTGATCTAACATGATTTATTTTCATATTTTAATTTTTAATTTAATATCATACTTTAATTATGTAATAGAATCTTAAATCTAAATTTTTTTTTATTTAATTATGAATTAATATAATTAATTCATGTTTCTGTTGCATTGATTTAAAAAAAATTTAAAATCTAAATCTGAAATCTTAAACTAGTTTCTTCGTGCCCCATCCCGACACCTAGAATGGTGAGGCCCTTTGCCATCCCACCAGTATTTAAAACCTTACTTACATGGTAGGTTACATGGTAGGTTGCAAGATAAAGCGTCCCATTGTTTACATGTTGGATTAAAATTCAGTTCTCACCACAATTTTTCCTAGAATGCTCCATGATAACTTGTTATTTTATGAAGTTAGGTTTTTAGAATTAACAATTATATTGAGGACATATTTTTCATGCAGGTTGAAAATCTTTTCGCTATAGAAAACAATGGGACTAATGTGGAGGCACGCCTGATAAATCAGCACCTGGACAAGGCCCTAAATGGGTCAAGCTTTCACATACTGGACGTTACACACATGAGTGAATTCAGGGCAGATGCTCATCCTTCAACCACAGGCGGAAAAAAACATGAGGATTGCATGCACTGGTGTTTGCCTGGATTGACAGATACGTGGAATGATCTACTTGTAGCACATATAGAGGACCTGCGACGTGACTTGTAGTTATTCTTTTGGTTCCATCACGGTTCATGCATGCTTTGAATGTCTTCTCACGAATTGCAGCTATTGTCTCATCAGGAAGCTGAAGGAACAGATTCAAGCCCACTACCAGGATTTTTTTTAGGCCCATTTCATGCAGAAATCCTTGATGGCAACCAAGCCTTCCATCTTATTATTGCTCAGATTGCAATCTTGTTCTATGTCATGGTAACTTCCTTGCAGAACTATCGTCCATGATTTGATTAACTTTATAGTGAATGTACTGCACTGTATGCTTAGGTTAAGGCACGGGCAGTTCTGAAAAAAGAGTTCTTGTCAACAGTGTAATTATATCTTGAGGCAACTAATAATAACCATATGATCTTCTCAATGGTTTGGGCTCGTTTGCTGTATCTTTTTTGGCTGATCATGCTTGAGGGGTTTGGTTGTGGGAATTTGGTCAGGACATTCATCTTAGGATCTTTTTGATACTACTTATGTTGTACTCAATCATGTATAAATATCATAAGAAAAAAAAAGATAACAAAAGATAAGATAAAAAAATAGTACATAAGAAATATTATATGGATTTTATTAATATCTACTTTTATGAGGCATGTAAACATTATTATGAGAGCAATAAAATCAAAGAAATACAAAAGGTATTTACTACTAAATTTTTGTATAAGAGTTTTTAGTAAGAAATTTTAAAATTCTTATAAAATTTTTTTGAAACCTTTTAAAAAAGCTGCTCAGTATCTTCAAGACATTATTAGCTCTTTGATGCAATAAATGATTTATTAATTGAAGTTATATAAACTTCAAAATTATCAAAATAGTATTTCAGTAAAAAATTCAATTTCAAATATACTCGAGAATCATTTTGGATCTTCTAATTATGACTAGCTTGAACAAGAGCCATCCGATCATGCAAATTAGTCCAAAACAAGTTTGGATCATGCCTGGACCATTCGATAGTGACACGGTCCATTGAAATCGTTTGTAAATCGTGGGAGGGAAACCATCAGGAAACGACCGCTGGTCTGCATGGACCGCACGAAACCAGAGGGAAATGGCTCATCGGTCCATGGCTCTCGCATGGACCATAGGCTTGCCTGCTGCTAGGCCCGTGCGCCCTCGCATGGCCCATGCGCACCCTTGCGC
The DNA here is from genome assembly GCA_006176705.1 of Cocos nucifera. Lineage (NCBI taxonomy): Eukaryota > Viridiplantae > Streptophyta > Magnoliopsida > Arecales > Arecaceae > Cocos > Cocos nucifera. Next base: position 30,098 of record QRFJ01002364.1, read on the forward strand.
GGGCCGTACGCGCCGCCTCATGTGTATGGGCCGCTCAGTGCCACGCACTGCCGGGCTTGGCCTACACCGTCGCCGGCCTATGCCGATCGATGGGCTCCTTCGACGGCCCATGGGCCATGCCACTCGCTTTCGGTGCTTCCTCGTGCGTATCTCCTCCATCTGAACTCCGATTGGGTTGTTCTTGATCTCGTTGTATTTCATTTGTCATTTTAGATCTCGTTCTGAATTTATTATCGATCAAATTTTGAGATATTTTTCTCAACAATCTCTATCTCGATTCGATATTCAACCTCCATCTATTTCTAAGAGCTTGTGATCCGTCTCGTCTCTACATCCTGGGGCACGCTTACTGTCTCATGGATGGGCAAATATGGTAGTCGAGCTAAGCCATTCGATCCCACCTCCGTCATGAGCTGTATCCATTCTGACCAAAGACCTACTTGAAAATGTCTCCTGCGGCAATAGTATTGCCCAAGGATGTCTATCCAAGAGGGAGGGTAAATTGAATATTTTAAAAATTTTAACTTCAGATTTGTGCAAATTATGCTAGTTAAGTGCTTATTGAAATAAACTATATGATGTACAGTGGATGTAAATTATAAATTAAAGAATACATAATTACAAACACAATAATTTTATAGTAGTTTCGTGCCAAACTCAGCACCTACGTCCACTTTCTAAGTAAATAACTTAGGAATTCAACTATATTCATTTAACTTGATTACAATTCAATTGTTTTACTTGGGCTCACAATCCAACCCATTTGATTTTATCCTTGGCTTACTAACCACAACTATATAATAATTATTTTTTCGAGCTAACAATCAATCCCGATTAGTTTTAACTTTGGCTCATCAATCAAACCATATAACATCTAACTCTAGGCTTTGACTAACCCAAGTTTCTCACCCCAGAAAATTTGAAATAAAAATGAAAAATATAATTAACACAAACTAAGACAAACTCTTTGAAGCTTAAGAGAAGAAATTCTGGGTAGCTTTGCTTGTAGACTTAATTTTCTTCTCTTTGAATGTTTGAAGGAAGTAGAAAATGATCTTCAATGTCAAAAGATTGACTTCTCTCAGATTGAAGATGATAGAAGGGCAGAAATATATCTGAAAATCACTTCTTCCTTTCACTATTTAGCTCACACACTTGAAAGTTTTGAAAATGATTGCTTGAAAGCTCTTATATGCTCAAAAGGATGTCTTTTATATTCAAAAATATTTTTTTATATTTTTTTGAGATTTTCCATTATTACAAGTCATCTAAGAGCACTTTAGAGAATGATCTAGTCATTGGAGATCTGAAAATAGCTGTTGGGAGGCATGTGAGATGAAAAAGCTGCGAAACTAAAAATTAGCCATTACAATCACTGGATCGGCTCAGTCTTCATTGGATCAGCTTAGTTTTTAGCTTAGATGGTTTAGTATCAATGGATTAAAAATAATAGTTTCTGTCTTCTGCTGTCTACTGAGATTAGGTTGGCTATCTTTTTGACTGGGTTGGCTAAGTTGTCACTGGGTCGACTCAGTCCTTTGAATCTTGAAAATTTATTTTTCTGTGCTTTCTATCTTCTGCTTCTACTGAAACTAGGTCAGCTTAGTTTTGGACTGAATCGGCTCAGTGTGCGTGCCAAGCGTGCCAAGGGTTGTTTGTTAGCCTTTCTTCTTTAGTTTGATTTGCAGGCTAGACTTGCTTTCTTGATTTAATTTTATGAGTATAAATCGTCGAGCATTTGAATTTTACAACTATACAACCTTATAAATAATATTAGTAACTTAACAATTTATACTTAAATACTTTTGTTATCATTAAAATCAATTTAAGATCAATAATCTCTTTCTTTTTGACGATGACAAAATTATTTGAGTATAACCTTTTCTTTAAATTTTAAAATGATAGATACACTTAATCTCATCAATTAACTTTCACATCATATTCATTTAGAATTTATCAATTTACATATACTTCCCCTGAATATGATAATTATATTCAATTTAATTCAAATTTTATGTTGCTCCCCCTTACTATGTGCCAATAATTTCAAGTTAGCTATTTTGAGTTATAATCTATTCCAAATTTGTAATTCTAATAGAATTCTAAGTGTTACTTATTTTGATACTCATTCTTAATTAGTACCCATTCCTTTTTCATTTAATTTGTACTCATTAATTTTAGTTGATACCCATTTTTACACTCAATCTTCTCTCCCTTTTTGTCATTATCAAAAATTATACATGCAATAAAAAAAATGACATTGATCAACTGTACTGCAACATAGAAAGATATTAGATTCATAAGGGAAAATGATCAACTTCTTTGGAACATAGGAAGATAAAGTTCATTAATTCATAAGGGACATTTGATACAATGTAAAACAAAATCAAACTTCATTCATAGATAACTTAAATGTTCACAGATACAAAAATCCGATGTTACTACATTTCATTCATTCATAGATACAAAAATCTCAAAATTTCAAAATGTGAGGTTTGATCAATACATAATATAAACATTCACAACCAAAATGCTCCGGATGTTACGACATGTATCCTATATGCATTCTAATCTAAACTAGGCTTTGGAGGGTCGGAGGAAGCTGGATCCATGGGTGCTAAAGAATGCTATTCGGCGAACACTTTCCTCACAGCATTTTTCATTAGTGAGGAGAGACTACCAGAGATTCTATCATAGACTCTGTCAGATACGCGCTCCACAATCTCCTCAATCTGATCTTCATCAAGTTTAACAATGGATGAAGATGGAGTAGGTGCAGGATGCTGTGGCATAGGCCCTGGCACATTTCTTTCTTTTCCTTCCTCATCTAACTTCACCAATTATTATTTATCTTTTTGAATTTTATCCTCTGCATTGACTTAAAATTATATATATCATAATACTGTAGCTTCTTACTACGTTCTTCCACTAGGTTCGCTCCAAAATCTTGAAATATTAGGGTCAGAAACATTCCATAAGGTAGAGCAACCTTTCCACTTTGATATGCTTCTTACATTACTTTTAAAATTAGAGCTGAAAGATTGAATTTTCCTCTCATCAAAATGTGATACATAACTGCTATGTCATTTTTGTTTAAAAAATCAAATATTGCTACTCTAGGAACGAGAATTCTAGCAGTAATATGATGTAAAAGCATGTGCTCTATAAATAGGTCTCTAGCATGAATCTCCTCGAAATGCATAGCATCATCCCTTCCAAATAGCAAACGCAACCTACTTGCTCGATGATACATAGTCGTTGATAGCACCAAAAATAAATCTACTTACTACGTAGGTAGGGTGAGTCAAGATCATATCCTTAGGAACCTAGAGCTAAGTTGAGATTGCAAAATAAAAAAAAATATTTATTTTAATTTAGAAAATAAACTGTTGGGGATAAACTCCGCTTCTATCAAAGTCCAGCCTGATGCTTAGCCTAATGCAACTGGTAATCATGGAAGAGCTTCGATCGAAAATTCTCCTCCAACGGTCGGACCCTAGTCGAACTCCTTCAGCGGCCAAACCTTAGCCAAACTTTTTCAACCGACCAAACTCCTCAATGGCTGAACCTCAGTCGGACTCCTCCAGGAGTCGAACTCCTTTCGGACTCCTCTAGGAGCCGAACTCCTTCTGAACTTCTCCAATAGTCGGATTCCTCCAGGAGCCGAACTCCTTCCGAACTTCTCCTTCAGTCAGATTCCTCTAGGAGCCGAACTCCTTTCGAACTCCTCTAGCGATCGGATTTCTTCAGAAGTCGAACTCCTTCCGAACATCTTCCTTCAGTCAGATTCCTCCAGGAGTCGAACTTTTTTTGGACTTCTCCTTCAATCAGATTCCTCCAGAAGTCGAACTCCTTTTGAACTCCTCCAGCGGTTAGATTTCTTAAGGAGCCGAACTCCTTTTGAACTCCTCCAGTGGTCAAATTTCTTTAGGAGTCGAACTCCTTTCGGACATCTTTCTTCAGTCGAATTCCTCCAGGAGCCAAACTCCTTTCGAACTCCTTCAGTAGTTGGATTTCTTCAGGAGCCGAACTCCTTTCGGACATCTTCTTCAGTCAGATTCCTTCAGGAGCTGAACTCCTTTCAAACTCCTCCAACAGTCAGATTCCTCTAGAAGCCGAACTCCTTCCGAACTTCTCCTTCAGTCGGATTTCTTCAGGAGCTGAACTCCTTTCTGACATCTCCTTTAGTCGGATTCCTCTAGGAGCCGAACTCCTTACGGACTTCTCCTTCAGTCGGATTTCGAATGCCTGCTTCCTCCGAATAGTTATGACTGTCATTTATCAGTCTACTACAGACAATTCCACTACCGGATGGTTATAACTGTCATTATCAGTCTATTACGAGTGACACCACTTTTCGTAATAAATTTTACATGGTCCAGAGTGGCCCACTATCGGACGGTTACAACAAGCTTTGTCTATAAAAAAGGATCCTCCAGATACATTTTTTCTAAGCTCTCTTCTCCTTCCCCAAACTTTTCCGAATTCATATCCGAACACTCCATTTCTGTTGGTCAGAAGAGCTAACTTGATCGTCGGAGGGTCCACCAAAGCCACCACCACCGACTTCGGATGAAACTTTATTTTGCAGGTCACTGGCGGCGACCTCTTCTTCCTCAACTCTAGCTCGATCTGACGTCAATCAGATTCTGCACCAACAGGATTGGAGCTAAAAGAAGGGCCCTCTGTTCCTGAGGTTCCCTTGATCTTAAAGGAGTGCTGAGTAGTCTTCTTCTTATTTAGAGTTCTTTCTGAAAAAAAATAAAAACAAAAATGCCTCCCAAAAAAGCTTCGACTCGACGATCAACGGCCTCTGCAGCTAGATCCCGTCCAGATCAATCCGTTCCCACTCAAGCTCTGATAACTCAAGCTCCACCTGCAATCATAGTGGATGTGGAGTAGTTCAACCTACTAATCCAGTAGGTTTGCGGTCTCACGGAGCCAATGCAGGCCATACATCGATAGGCTCCGATGCCAATTCAATTGGAGCAGGCTCTTTCGGAGCCCCATAATCTGGTTGGGGGACGGTCGACTCGGGTTAGCCGATCGATGACCTCCGAAAAGGAAAAATAGAAGGTGGAGAGCCATTGCCCGGACCATGATTCAACCCTAGGTAAAGCTTTGCTCCCGTCCCATCAAAAAACTCTGAAGATCAACGATCGTGAAGATCTTCTGAATCAAAGGCTCCAAGAAATGAGCCGACAGATTGAAGAACTCCGCCACGTCGCCCTGGCTCCCCATGACGATGTTTGCACCGATCCTCCTTTCTCTCTCCAAATTATGCAAGAGCTCGTTCTGCCAAACTTCAAGCTTCCCCAACTTGAAAGCTACGATGGAACTTCTGATCCGATCGATCACTTGGAGGTCTTTCGGACCATGATGCTGTTCCACGATGCACCAGATGCCATTTTGTGTCGGGCTTTTTCGTCCACCCTCAAGGGAGCCATCAAGAATTGGTACTCAGCTCTTAAGTCGGGTACCATCTTTTTCTTTAATCAAATGAGCCATCAGTTTGCGGCTCATTTCATTAGCAACCGACGTCCCCGTCGAGGTTCGGATTTTCTGATGAACATTAAGCAGAAGGAGGAAAAATCCATCCAGGTTTATGTCACCTAGTTTAATGCTGCTACATTGGAGGTCCGGAACCTGGATCAGTTGGTTACAATGGCCGTACTCAAAGACGGCCTTCAGAAGAATGATTTGTTGTTCTCCCTGAAAAAAAAGTACCCCAGGGACTTTGTCGATATGCTGGCTCGGGCTAAAGGTTATGCCCGAGCTGAAGAGGCCTTCAAGGCCAAAGACAATAAAGCCATTGGAGAGTGGCGAATCAGCGAGCTGGGCGGACCTGCTGAGGAAGGAAAGCCGAGTGAAGCTCGACCGTGCTTTCGAACTTTCTCTAAGCGCAAGCGAGCCCGAACTCCTCTCCAGGCTCGAAAGCAAGGAAGCTCTAAAAAAGGGTGCGGTGGGGTTCTCCCCTTCGAAGATTTCACAACTACGCCCTTCTCAATGCTCCAAAAATTCAAGTACTGATGAAATCAGAGAGCAACTATCGAGACTGAAAAGGATGCATACTCATTCCGATAAGCGCAATCCTAACAAGTTTTGCTTTTATCATCATGACCACGATCACGATACTGAAGAGTGTATTCAGCTCCAAGATGAGATCGAGGAGCTCATCAGGCGAGGCAGACTCGATCGATTCCTGCAGCACGGCCTAAAGGATGGAAAGATCGGCTAAGGGCATTGCCACAGCCTGAACCACCAAGGAGGGAGGAACAACAAGAAGATCGGCCGCCTCTCGGCATCATCAACACTATCTCTGAAGGACTTTGGCATGAAGAGGCTAGTGGATCTAAGGAACTAGTGAAGAGGCGAAGAACTGAAGAGCCCATCGCTTTCACCAATGAGGATGCTCAAGGAGTCCAGTTTCCGCACAATGACGTGGTTGTAATCTCTTTAAACATTACCGACCATGATGTATGCCATATTTTGGTAGATAATGGAAGCTCAACCAATGTATTATTTTATGATGCTTTCTCGAAAATGTCCTTACTCAATAACCACTTAGGATCTGTGAACTTTTCATTAGTAGGCTTCATTGGCGATGCCATGCCAGTTGAGGGCATAATAACTTTGACTATGACTGTAGGGCAACGTCCGAAACTGGTTAAGGTATAGGTCGATTTTCTAGTCGTAAAGGCTCCATCTGCCTACAACGCTATTCTCGGTCGACCTGGGTTGAACCGCTCCAAGTAGTGGTGTCGACTTATTATCTAAAGATAAAGTTCCCAACGAATTATGGAATTGGAGAGATCAGGGGAGACCAGGCATTGGCGAGATGCTGTTACTTCATTGTCCTGCAGAAAAACGTCCAGCCAATCTTTATCCTATCGAGGGGCTAGATACCCATGACGACCTCACCGAGGAGTGGGGAGAGCTTATGGAGGACCTCATATCTACGCACTTAAACAACGGAAACACAGAGCACACTGTACAGATCGACTCCAACTTGGGGGATGAGGTTTGGGAGCAACTCATCATCTTCCTCAGAAAGAATACCGACGTCTTTGCCTGGGCCCTAGCAGATATGCCAGGAATTGATGCCGAGGTCATGGAACATCGACTGGCCATTGATCCTAAGTATCGGCCGGTAAAAGAGAAGATCGCAACCATATCCCGGAGAGGCAGAAAGCAATCGTAGAAGAAGTAGGCAAGCTCCTCAAAGATGGATTCATCCGAGAAGTTAACTATCCAACCTAGGTCTCAAACGTGGTTCTCGTCAAAAAGGCAAACAACAAGTGAAGGATGTGTATAGACTTCAAAAAGCTGAACAAAGTTTGCCTAAAGGACAGCTACCCTCTTCCCAGGATTGATCAACTGGTAGATGCAACCTCGGGCCACAAGCTCCTCACCTTCATGGATGCCTTCTCCAGCTATAACCAGATACGGATGGCGCTAGAGGACGAGGAGAAAACTGCTTTTATTACTACCGTGGTTTTTACTATTACAGGATTATGTCCTTTGGGCTCAAGAATGCAGGGGCAACGTACCAGCGCCTAGTCAATAAGATCTTCAAGGAGTAGATCGGCCGCAACATGAAAGTGTATGTGGATGACATGCTCGTCAAAAGTCGAGCTTCTATAAATCACCTCGCCGACCTCGAAGAGACCTTCAGTGCACTTAGGAAGCACAAGATGAAGCTGAACTCGACCAAGTGTACCTTTGGTATGACCTCAAAAAAGTTTTTAGGGTTTATGGTGTCAAGGCGTGGGATTGAAGTAAATCCAGAGAAAATCTGAGTTATTCAGGAGATGACTGCTCCAAGAACAATCAAAGAAGTTCAGTGCTTGAATGAAAAAGTGGCATCCCTAAATTGCTTCGTCTCGAGATCGATCGAGCGATGCATGCCCTTCTTTCAAGTTCTCAAGCAACCAAAAACTTCTGCTGGATGACGGAGTGCCAACGGGTGTTTGAGGAGCTCAAAAACTACCTCGGCTCACCCCCACTGTTGGCAAAGTCCGAACCTAAAGAAGAATTTTTCTTGTACCTAGCAGTCTCCCCGGTGGCCTTGGCAACAATTCTGGTCAAGGAAGAAGCGAAGATGCAGCGACCGATCTACTACATAAGCTAAATCCTGAGAGATGCAGAGACCAGATACTCTAAGCTAGAGAAATTGACCTACTCTCTTCTAATCGCTACCAGGAGACTTCGACCTTACTTTCAAGAGCACACCATAACGGTCCTCACGGATCAACCAATAAAAGCAGACCTTCATCGAATGGATGTTTTCGAAAGAATCGTAAAATGGACGATCGAGCTCACAAAGTTTGACATCAATTATCGACCTAGGCCATCGATCAAAGTCCAGATATTGGCAGATTTTGTAGTAAAATGTACCATTTTAGATGATGCCGAGCTTGAACAGAACGAGATCAGGGCTCTATTGTCACAATCGAGCCCCCCCGAATAGAGTGCCGACCTTTCTGAAGATTTTTGGGCCTTGTACGTGGATGGTTCGTCCAACTCCGCTGGAGCAGATGCGGGGTTAGTCTTAGTCAGCCCTAAAAAAGTCGTCGTCAAGTATGCGCTATGCTTTGAATTTTCTGCAACTAATAATGGGGCCGAATATGAAATACTGATCGTCGAATTAAAAATAGTAAGAGAGTTAAAAGTAGATCGGCTTCAAGTCTACAGTGATTTTCAATTAGTGGTTGGCCAAGTTAGTGGCAACTATGAAGCACGGAAGGAAAGTATGATGAAATACCTTGAGAAAATAAAAAATTTGACTCTGGCCTTCGGTAGTTTTGGCATTCGATAGATTTTGGAGGCAGAAAATACAAGAGCTGACCTCCTCTCTAAATTGGCCACTTCAGTCCCAACCGAACCATCCAAAGAAGTATTTTTTGAAACTTTAAAATGCCCAAGTTCGGAGGAATCACAGTTTGTTATGCAGATGGAGTTCGAGCCGAGCTGGATCGACCTATTAGTTGCCTATCTCAAAGAGGAAGTTCTTCCTCGTGATCCGAAAGAAACTCAGAAACTTAGAAATCAAGTCTTTCGATACATTTTGTATGAGGGCAAGTTGTGTAAGAGGTCGTATTCGTTGCCGCTGCTGAGATGTCTTCGACCTTCAGAGATTGACTTCGTATTATGGGAAGTGCACGAGAAAATTTGTGAAAGTCATGTACGATCCAGGTCTCTATCACAAAAACTACTTCGGTAAGGATACTATTGGCCGATCTTATACCACGATTTTGTGGAATATGTCAAGAAATGTGATCGCTGTCAGAAGAATGCAAACCTACAAAGATAGTCGGCCTCCGAGCTTACTCCACTAAGCTCACCTTGGCCATTTGCATAGTGGGGAATGGATATACTTGGCCTTTTTTTGATAGAATTCGAGCAACGAAAGTTCCTCCTGGTCGACTACACCAAATCGGTCGAAGCCGAACCACTAGCAAAAATTACCGAGGCTAAGATATAGGACTTCATCTGAAAGTCAATCGTCCACCGATTCGATTTATCCTGAACTCTCATAACAGATAACGGACGACAGTTTGCTGGGACGAGGTTCGTTGAGTTCTACGAAGATCTAAACATCTTTCATCACTTCACATCGGTAGCTCATCCACAGACAAATGGGAAAGCTGAAGTGACCAACCGGATCCTGCTGCAAGGCATCAAGACAAGGCTCGATAGAGCAAGGGGGCTTGGATGGACGAACTCTACCACATCCTCTGGGCGTATCAAACTACTCAAAGGCTATCGACTGGAGAAATACCATTTGTCTTGGCTTTTGGAGTAGATGCAGTCATCCCAATCAAGCTTAAGCTCCCATCAGTGCGGATCATGGCCTTCAATGAGTAGCGTAACTCACAGGACCTCAGAATCAACCTCGATCTGCTAGAAGAAAAAAGAGAGGACGCCCAGATTCGGATGGCGGCCTACAGGCGAAGGATGGCCTGATACTATAACTCCAAAGTTAGAGGTAAAATATTCAGAGTGGGGGACTTAATGCTTCGACGAGCCACCATCTCTTAGCCTCAGAACTAGGGGAAGCTTGCTCCGAATTGGAAAGGCCGATATGAAGTAGAGGAGGTCATCCGGTCCGAAACTTATCGTTTAAAGGAGCTCGGAAGAAAGACGCTTTTACGATCTTGAAATTCAGAAAATTTGAAGATGTACTACCAATAATTTTTCATCAATAAAACTCTTCCATTTCAATGTTATTGTTTATTGGTGCAAAACTATGTGATGACAGAAAAAAAGCAATCAGTAATAGCCATGTTAGGAACAGGAGGAGAACCTCATCCTAACGTGAGCAAAGTCGAAGACCTCGTTCATTTTAGACTAGATAGAGGGAGAGGCCCTAACAACGATCCTTATGTACCCCCATAGCCCGTTAAAAATAGAAGGAGAATCTCATCCTAACGTGAGCAAAGTCGAAGACCTTGTTCATTTTAGACAAGATGAGGGAGAGACCCTGATAACGGTCCTTATGTGCCCCCATAGTCCATTAGGAATAGGAAGAGAATCTCATCCTAACGTGAGCAAAGTTGAAGATCTCATTCATTTTAGATGAGATGGGGGGAGAGGCCCTAACAACGACCCTTATGTGCCCTCACAATCCGTTAGGAACAGAAGGAGAATCTCATCCTAACATGAGCAAAGTCGAAGATTGAGGCCCTGACAACAGTCCTTATGTGCCCCCGCAGTCCGTTAGAAACAGGAGGAGAACCTCGTCCTAATGTGAGCAAAGTTGAAGACCTCATTCATTTTAGATAAGATGGAGGGAAAGACCCTAACAACGACCCTTATGTGCCCCCACAGCCCATTAGGAATAGAAGAAGAATCTCATCCTAACGTGAGCAAAGTTGAAGACCTTGTTCATTTTAGACGAGATGGAGGAAGAGGCCCTAACAATGACCCTTATGTGCCCCCATAGCCCGTTAGGAATAGTAGGAGAATCTCATCCTAATGTGAGCAAAGTCGAAGACTGAGGCCCTGACAATGACCCTTATGTGCCCTCGCAGCCCGTTAAGAAAAGAAGGAGAACCTCATCCTAACGTGAGCAAAGTCGAAGACCTCGTTCATTTTAAACGAGATGGAGGAGAGGTCCTAACAATGATCCTTATGTACCCCACAGTCGGTTAGGAATAGGAGGAGAACCTCATCCTAACGTGAGCAAAGTCGAGGACCTCATTCATTTTAGACGAGATGGGGGAAGAGGTCCTAACAATGACCCTTATGTGCCCCTATAGCCCGTTAGGAATAGGAGGAGAACCTCGTTCTAACATGAGCAAAGTCGAAGACTGAGGCCCTGACAATGGCCCTTATGTGCCCCCGCTACCTGTTAGGAATAGGAGAAAAATCTTATTCTAATGTGTGCAAAGTCGAAAATCTCATTCATTTTAGATGAGATGGGGAGAGAGGCCCTAACAACGGCCCTTGTGTGCCCCCACAGTCCGTTAGGAATAGGAGGAGAATCTCATCCTAACATGAGCAAAGTTGAAGACCTCGTTTATTTTAGACGAGATGGGAGGAGAGGCCTTAACAACGACCCTTATGTGCCCCCATAGCCCGTTAGGAACAGGAAGAGAACCTCGTCCTAACGTGAGCAAAGTCGAAGACTGAGGCCCTGACAACGACCCTTATGTGCCCCCGTAGTCCGTTAGGAACAGAAGGAGAACCTCGTCCTAACGTGAGCAAAGTCGAAGACCTCATTCATTTTAGACGAGATAGAGGGAGAGGCCCTAACAACGACCCTTATGTGCCCCCACAATCCGTTAGGAATAGGAGGAGAACCTCATCCTAATGTGAGCAAAGTCAAAGACCTCGTTTATTTTAGACGAGATGGGGGGAGAGGCCCTAACAATGGCCCTTATGTGCTCCTCACAGTTCGTTAGGAATAGGAGGAGAACCTCATCCTAACGTGAGCAAAGTCGTAGACTGAGGCCCTGACAACGGCCCTTATATGCTCCCGCAGTCCCTTAGGAATAGAAGGAGAACCTCGTCCTAACGTGAGCAAAGTTGAAGGCCTCGTTCATTTTAGACAAGGTGAGAGGAAAGGCTCCGATAACAATCCTAAATATGCCTCTACAGTCTATTAGGAATAAGAGAAGAACCTCATCCTAGCATGATCAAAGGTTGGAACCCCGTAGACTAAAGACGTGGAGAAGAAAGAAGCTCGATGGAGAATTCTTACACGTGCTTTTCCACGATAACCTGACTACATCAAATGCGAAAGGCAGAACCTTATCCTAGTTTGCAAGAGAGATCCTAGTTCGACATCCACAACAAGCCCAACGTCCACAACGAGCTCGACGTCAGCAACAAGCATGGGAACCCGGGACCAGAATTCTCCCCCAAGCTTCAACTTGAACTTCAACTCGGCTGGAGATAAGATTTCCTCTGAGCTCTAACTTCAACCTCGGCTGGGCGGTTGGAGGTAAAATTTCTCTCGAGCTCCAACTTCAACCTCGGCTTGAGATAAGATCTCTCCCGAGCTTTCAGGAGCTTCAACCTCGGTTGGAGATAAGATCTCCTCCGAGCTCCAACTTCAATCTCGGCTGGAGATAAGATCTCCCCCGAGCTTTTAGGAGCTTCAACCTCGGCTGGAGATAAGATCTCCCTCGAGCTACAACTTCAACCTCAGCTGGAGATAAGATATCTCCCGAGCTCCAACCCTTCAATAGGAGATAAGATCTCCTCCGAGCTTCAACTTCAACCTCGGCTGGAGATAAGATCTCCCTCAAGCTTCAACCTGAACTGATGTAGAGCCCGGAAGAGGACTTCGATAATCACCTTTTTTGTACTCTCTTCCTTTGAATTTTGAACTCAAGAGTGGAGGGACTATTGTTGGGGATAAATCCCGCTTCCGTCGAAGTCCAGCCTGATGCTTGGCCTAATGCAACTGGTAATCATAGAAGAGCTTCAATCAAAAATTCTCCTATAACGGTCGGACCCTAGCCGAACTCCTCCAGCGGCCAAACCTTAGCCGAACATTTTCAGTCGATCGAATTCCTTAGTGGCGGAACCTCAGTCGGACTCCTCCAAGAGCCAAACTCCTTCCAGACTCCTCTAGGAGTCGAACTCCTTCCGAACTCCTCCAACAGTCGAATTCCTCCAGGAGCTGAACTCCTCCAACAGTCGGATTCCTCTAGGAGCCGAACTCCTTTCGAACTTTTCCTTCAGTCGGATTCCTTTAGGAGCCAAACTCCACCAGTGGTCGGATTTCTTTAGGAGCCAAACTCTTTCCGAACATCTTCCTTCAGTCGGATTCCTCCAGGAGCTGAACTTTTTCTAAACTTGTCTAACAATCGAATTCCTCCAGGAGCCAAACTCCTTCTGGACTTCTCCTTCAGTCGGATTCCTCCAGGAGCCGAACTCCTTCCGAACTCCTCCAGCGGTCGAATTTCTTTAGGAGTCGAACTCCTTCCGAACATCTTCCTTCAATCGAATTCCTTCAAGAGCCAAACTCCTCCAACGGTCGGATTTCTTCAGGAGCCGAACTCCTTCCGGATATCTCCTTCAGTCGGATTCCTTCAGAAGCCAAACTCCTTCGGAACTCCTTCAATAGTCAGATTTCTCCAAGAGCCGAACTCCTTTTGGATTTCTTCAGGAGCCGAACTTCTTCCGGATATCTCCTTCAATCGGATTCCTCCAGGAGCCAAACTTCTTACGGACTTCTCCTTCAATTGGATTCCGAATGCCTTCTTCCTCCGAACGGTTATGACTATCATTTATCAGTCTACTACAGACAACCCCACTATCGAACTATTACGAGCAATACCACTTTTCGTAATCAATTTCACGTAGCCCAGAGCGGCCCACTACCGGACGGTTATAACAAGATCCGTTTATAAAAAGGGATCCTCCAGATACGTTTTCTCTAAGCTTTCTTTTTCTTTTTAAAATTTTGCCGAATTCATACCCGAGCACTCCATTTCTATTGGCCAGAAGAGCTGACTTGATCGTCGGAGGGTCCTGCCGGAGCCACCACCATTGACTCCGGATGGAATTTTATTTTGCAGGTCACTAGCGGCGATCTTTTCTTTCTTAACTCCAGCTCGATCCGACGTCAACCAGATTCTGCACCAACATAAACTATTCTAAAATTGATATAATTAGAAAATAAAGATCTCGAGAGTTATGAATTAATTTTGCACTAATATAGTTATATTTCTTTTTTGATTTTTAAATTAGTTGCGATTAATCTTAAAAAAATATCGATCTTTTCTTGGCACCCCCATACCCGTAGATCATAGTGCATCTCCGAAAAGTACTAGGTAGATAACTCTTCTTTTTTGGCATCTTTCATACTCGTAGATCATGGTACATCTCCGAAAAGTAAAAGTTGTTCGTAATATTAATCTAACAAGAAAGCATATAAAAAAGAGCAAATAAAAAACTTATGATAATTTAATAAAAAATATAATCTTTATTGTAAATAAAAAATATAAGAAAGTTTAGAATAATAGAATCTATTATATGTCATTACAAAATTTTTCTTTACTTTCGAGACTGCTAGCCTAGCTACTTATGGAATAATTTCTTTCTCTCTCTATGCAAGACTCTAGAAGGATTCCTAGGATGATCCTCAAGTAGGAGTACAAGAGCTTTTTTTATAGATATTAAGAGGAGAGAAATTTACATAATTTTCAGACGTGGGACTAAAAAAAATAATAAAGATCAGAAGATGGATGGATGGGATTGCAATGTAAAACAAAATTTTTATCATTCAATATAAATTTTTTTCTTAAAAAAAAATTTAAATATTATTTTTTTTAATTTTATGCTCGTTGCTACATGCTAGCTGACTTCTGCATTATTGCCGTATGTTCGTACGATGCTATGCTTCTTTTTTTATTTTGTCTCTACAAACGTGCTCGAGCCATGCCACACCCAGCCTTTCTTTTCTTTATGATCATTCCGTCAATGAGCATTGATGCTAGGCCTCCCATGATAGCCCATGCCCAACGTAAGCCAGCCTCACACCCATAGCAAATAACCTCTTTCAATACTTTAATTGCATTTGGGCCGACCTTTTTAATGTCATGCCAAAAATTCATAATGGTCCAAAAAAAAAAAAAAAAAAAAAAAAAGAAAAAAAAAAAAAGGGACCTTCCTTCTTTCTATTATTATCAAGCATGCCCTTTACTTTTTTTTTTTCTTTGAATATTCTTGCATCTACACCAGGCATATCTATTCCGAATTGCAATTATTAAAGGTTAGTGTGAATAAATTTGTATGATCAATAATTTCTAAAAAAAATATAAAAAGCATCAAATAATAAAAATTAAATAATATAAATTTTAATATTTTTTATATCATATTTAATATATTCATCATACCTCTTAACTTGAATTTTACTTATCCTCAAGTAAAATAAATATATTAGTATTGTATACTAACTCATCCATGAATTAAAAGTTACTCTAGGCATTTCTAAAAATAGGTGATACCTGACCATTAAAGAGGTATTTCATTGGATTATCAATTTAATCCAATTAGTAGTTGAGTGTTAGTCAAAAAAAATTTCAAGAGCTCTTCTTTCACCAACTCCTCACTTTAGTCTTTAAATCCTCTAACTAAATGGGAGCCAGGTTTATTATCTTCTTGCAATTTAATTCCCTTATTATCTTTTTTTTTAAATATACTTTCTTGTTGACCCTTGTAGCAAGCTTTCAGTCAATGATTTTCAAATCAATTGGTTTTATGGCATTAGGTGTAAAACACTCCTCGGATTTACTGACTTAAGTCCAAAAAAATATAATTCTTATAACCAATTTCTTACATCTCCATCTTTTGACGCGAATCACAATATTTACTTAGATGAAGGAGCCCGATTACTCAGTGAGACAATACTAATTTTTTTAATAAAAAAATATAATCTAAGAAAATTTTTTGCATATCTCGACTTTTTCAGCCAATCTTCTATGAAGCAATTCTTCATTGAGATCGGTAAGAAGAGGGCTTCAGAGTCACTCTAAAATCTAGTCTGGTCTAAACTCTACCATTCATTAGATTTTTTAATAATTTATCCATCAGTACCTCTAAAATTATCTAGGTCGTTAATTATTCATTGATTAGGATGCCTAATTAACTTTAAATTAAAATAAAATTTAGATATACAAAACTAATTATCTCTAACCATACTTGAGGATTTGATTAAATTAGTTTCCTTCTCCTCCAACTTAATCGACATTATCCTCAATGAAGTAAAAAATAAAATAAGCAAAGAAAAGTAAAGGAGAGAGTGCACCTAGAAAAATTTTGTTTCGGGAGTTGAAGATAGCTTCATTGATTAGCAGGTTCTTGTTCTAAATTTTTATATCTACAATTAAGTCCAAAAAAATATAATTCTTATAACCAATTTCTTACATCTCCATCTTTTGACGCGAATCACAATATTTACTTAGATGAAGGAGCCCGATTACTCAGTAAGACAATACTAATTTTTTTTAATAAAAAAATATAATCTAAGAAAAATTTTTGCATATCTCGACTTTTTCACCCAATCTTCTATGAAGCAATTCTTCATTGAGATTGGTAAGAAGAGGGCTTCAGAGTCACTCTAAAATCTAGTCTGGTCTAAACTCTACCATTCATTAGATTTTTTAATAATTTATCCATCAGTACCTCTAAAATTATCTAGGTCGTTAATTATTCATTCATTAGGATGCCTAATTAACTTCAAATTAAAATAAAATTTAGATATACAAAACTAATTATGTCTAACCATACTTGAGGATTTGATTAAATTAGTTTCCTTCTCCTCCAACTTAATCGACATTATCCTCAATGGAGTAAAAAATAAAATAAGCAAAGAAAAGTAAAGGAGAGAGTGCACCTAGAAAAATTTTGTTTCGGGAGTTGAAGATAGCTTCATTGATTAGCAGGTTCTTGTTCTAAATTTTTATATCTACAATAAAGTAAAGTAAAAGAAAATGAGGTCATTGGGTTGCCTCCGAAAAAATGCTAAGTTTAATATCTTCAGCCAGACCAACCAACTTTCTCACCTATCCAAGATCAAATACTGGATTGAAAAATTCTCATGATCATGCACTCCTAAATTTCAAAAGATAACATATAACCCCTTTCATTATTTCTATATTATCAATTTCAGGAAAATGGTTTGCAATTCCTTTCTCAGTCCGTTGTTCATTAAGAATCTCTCTTATATTTTCTTCTAAAATGCTCCTGAATTGTGTTTCTAGGTTATGCATTGGATTCGATGCATTGATTACTAGGAGCACGTCATTTGGTCCTATGAACTCAAATATGATCAAAAGTGGTTTCAGTTTTAGGACCGATGGTGATTCTAAAGAAGAAGCTATAGGTACTGTAGGTAAATGAAGAAAAAATCCTAATTTTTCGGATCAGGTTCATTCAAATCTGATCGGATCAAGAGAAATATTTCAAAAATTTCTCTCAAGCATCCATATCAGATTTGAGATGTTTCAGATCTAATTTTATAGATCTAATAAATAAAAATAAATTAAATTAAATCTAATTTAATTTATACCTTGATGTGGGTAATCCGATTACCGTTTGATGATCCTGCTGAATGCTTGAGATTCTAAATCTAGCCATGCAAGCATCTGACCTCTACCTATATTCACTCGGGCTGGATCTGGAGATCTTCTTCTTTATCACCTCTCCAAAAATCAGATCTGAATCTAATTTGAAGGATCTTCAAAACTTCTTCTGAAGATCAGCAGTCGTCTCTGCAGCAGTGCTGTCTTCTTCCTTTTTCGTCAGCTTTTTATTGCCTGGATCACACCAAACTGGAGTCTAACTTTCTTTAGGCGTAGAGAGGAGAGAGAGGATCAGAAGATGGCATGGAGGAGGGAGAGGGGCAGTCTTGGGGCATGGGCTAGGAGGAACTCTCTCAAAGTTGGGCGTAGATAGGGTTTATTTATAGATCCTGCTGCGCCATGCAGTGCCACATCATCCCAGCCAATTGCATTGCTTCATGCAATCAAATCTAAATCTAATTGGTGGGATGACATCACTGATCCAATCAGATGAGAGCCCCATAAATTCATCCTTAGATGGCGCCTAAGACTGGTCAAAGTCTATAGGTAAAGACCACCTATGTTGAATCCAAGAAGCAACCTGGAGTCCCATCCATATGGGACTCTAGGCGTCCCTATCCATGGGCGCACGCCATCCTAGGCATGCACCCCCTCCTTTCCAAATTTTAGTAAGGGGACAAGCCCCTATCTACTCTCCAATAAGTGCATGACACATGGCCAGATGTCCAAGGGTCATTGGTCAATGTTTGACCGAAGTCAAAAGATAAGAATTAACAGGTGATGAAAAATGGCAGGTGTTGTCTCAAATTTATCTTATAAATTAAGACAATCCTTTTCTGATCTAGATAAGCTCTAGTCAAACCAAGATATCTGAGTGAGCACAAACACATTTGGCTCAGTCGAGATAACTTTTAATGATAGTAAAAGAAGAACGTTAGGTTCAATCGTGTGCTAACATGATTTCATTGAACCTAATCAAATCTAATTCAAATCAATCGAACTGGATTAGTCTAATTGATGATATCTAGATCCAAACCCTTGTTTGTGTGATCTAGTTAGATTCAGCTCTGTATGGTAATGGGATATGTCGTGATCTCTATCATCGACATCATCAAAACTCCTTTCGATGGATCAGAACTCATTTGATTCAGACAACTGGAATGATCGATCATCTAAATCATTCTTAATTGCTCCCAAAATCCATCAGTGACACCTAGCAGTATATGGTGGCAATCCATCAAAACTGAAAAATGAACCTCTTGGTGCAGCTACTTGTGTGATTAAGTTCTTCTATCTTGAGCCCCGATCAGATTAGGGTTAAGGTGAACTCGTCAAACCCTAATTTCTATCATATGATTTAATCATTTGATTCAAGTCTGATGTGAAAACCTTAATAGAAACTCTTTCTATTATTTCACTCTCTGCCATGGCCATGGGCTTATGGACTTGATTCTCATGATCATCATAGGGCTGCTCCTCATCCACCGAGGTAGATAGATTCCATCTTGGTGCAATCCAATTCCTACAATGAACATGCTATAGCCAACATACACCTCAGGGTTCTGAATGGTTGGGAGACCGAGTCATGGTGTAGTCAAACTATAACACCCTCAAGGTGAACTACCGATACATCTCAGGTCAAAGAATCAGACACACCACTGCAGCTTCGAGTCAGTTATCGATGAGAAGGTAGGCTTTCTTATGACTGCTCGAGGTGGTCACGCTCAATGCCCTCATTCTCTAACGAGTACCTATACTCGCTTTTAAGCATGAATGGTCCACCTGCTTTTTTGTAGGTTGACTAGTCCAAAATAAATCTTCTATGGGTGCATGACACATGGGTAGATGTCTAAGTGTCAAAGGTCAACGTTTGACCAAAGTCAAAAGACAAGAATTAGTAGGTGATGGAAAATGGCAGGTATTGTCTCAAATTTATCTCATAAATTAAAATAACCCTTTTCTGATCTGGACAAGCTCCAGTCAGATCAAGTAAAGATACCTGAGTGAGTACAAACTCATTTGGCTCTGTTGAGATAACTTTTAATGATTGTAGAAGGAGAACGTTAGGCTCAATCGTGTGCTAGCATGATTTTCTTGAACCTAATTGAATCTAATTCAAATCAATTGAACTGGGTTAGTCCAATTGATGATAACCAGATCCAAACCCTTGTTTGTGTGACCCAATTAGGTTCAGTTCTATATGATAATGGGATATGTCGTGATCTCTATCATCGTCAACATAGAAACACCTTCCGATGGATCAGAACTTTTCTGATTCAAACAACCAGAATGATCGATCATCCAAATCATTCTAATTGCTCCCAAAATTCAGACACCTAGCAGCATATAGTGGCAACCCATCAAAACTGAAAACGAACCTCTCGGTGCAGCTACCTGTGTGATTAAGTTCTTCTATCTTGAGCCCTGATTAGATTAGGGTTAAGGTGAACTCGTCCAACCCTAATTTCTGTTATATGATTTAATCATTTGATTCAAGTCCAATGTGAAAATCTTAATAGAAACTCTTTCTATTATTTTACTCCACCATAGCTATGGGCTTATGGACTTGATTCTTATGATCATCATTGGGCTGCTCCTCATCTACCGAGGTAGATAGATTCTCTCTTGGTGCAATCCAATTCCTACAATGAACATGCTATAGTCAACATACACCTTAGGATTCCGAATGGCTAGGAGATCGAGTCATGGTGTAGTCAAACTATGACATCCTTAAGGTGAACTGCCAATGCACCTCAGGTCAAAGAATCAGATACACCACTGTAGCTTCGAGCCAGTCATCGACGAGAAGGTAGACTTCCTTATGACTGCTTGAGATGGTCACACTCAGTGTCCTCATTTTCTAATGAGTACCTATACTCTTGCTCCGGTATCTCTACACCATAGACTCAAGACTCATCTACTATAAAAAAGCGATTGTACATCAACTTTTCGGATCAATCACCATTCTCATGATAATCCTAAGATCGAAAGCATTTTATGAGTTAATAACGAAAATTCATGTCTTAAATTTTTAACTCTTGAAAATATGAATTATCATTACCATTAACTCAAGGGATGTATCACAGACACTAAATACACATTTGTGATAGAAAATAACCCATTTTATTCTTTATAGTTAAAATTACAATTTTGCTCCTAGAAGTATATTACAAGTGTCAGCCAATTCTGACTTCTAGGGCACATATATCTAATAAACTCCCATTTGACCTAAAGCCAATTGGCTACAAATCTAAGTCCTATCTTCTCAAAATGGGCTTCGATCTTCTACTGGTCCAACGGCTTTATGAGTGGATCCGCCGCATTATTTGCGAAGTCGACTCTCTTGACCTCGACGTAATCCTTCTCGAGGTAATCGCGGATGAGGTGATATCGCCATTCGGTGTGCTTGAATTTTTTATGAGACCTCAGCTCCTTAGTAAGGGCTATGGCGCCATTGTTGTCGCAGTATAGAAGAATGGCATCTAATGGCATCACTCCGATCTTTGCGGCAAACTTCTTGTATCAGAATGCCTCCTTCGTAACTTCTGATGTAGGGATGTATTCTGCTTCCAGTGTGTAATCTGCTATCACTGTCTGCTTGAAATTCTTCCAACTGACAACTCCACCATTACACACAAACAGACTCCTAGATGTCGACTTTCGATCATCTACATCGGATATAAAATCCGAGTCTGTATATCCCTGGACTTGGAGTTCTCCATTACCAAAAACCAACAACATATTCTTAGTTCTTCTCAAGTACTTAAGGATACATTTCACAGAAGTCCAGTATTCTTCACCTGGATTTGGCTGATATCTGCTCATGACACTCACAGCATGGGCTATATCATGTCGTGTACATAACATGGCATACATGAGGCTTCTATTGCTGAAGCATAAGGGATCTTGCTCATGCGTCCTATTTTCTTAGGTGTGCTAGGGCACATCTTCTTGGAAAGATGAATGCCATGTTTGAAGGATACCAAACCCCTCTTAGAGTTTTCCATGCTAAACATCTTTAGCATTTCCTCTATGTACAACTTCTGTGAAAGTCCTAGCATCCTATTCGGTCTATCTCTATAGACCTTAATTCCTAGAATAAAGGATGCTTCTCCTAGGTCTTTCATGGAGAATTCTTTGGATAATCACATTTTAACTGTGGTCAACATTGGAATATCATTCCCAATAAGAAGGATATCATCCATGTACAATACAAGAAAGACAACAGCGCTCCTACTGATCTTTTTGAAAATACATGATTTCTTCTCGTTCTTGATGAAACCAAACAATTTGATCCCATTATTGAAACGAGTATTCCAAGTCCGAGATGTTTACTTAAGTCCATATATGGACTTTTGCAGCTTGCATACCTTGTGATCAGTATCACTTGATGTAAAATTGAGCGGCTGTTCCATATAGATATCTTCCTCAAGATATCCATTTAAAAATATCATTTTCACGTCTATTTGCTATATTTCATAATCAAAATAGGCTGCAACAGCAAGCAATGTGCGAATGAATTTTAGCATAGCTACTGACGAAAAAGGTATTCTGATAGTCAATGCCTTCATGTTGACTATATCATTTTACCACTAATCTAGCTTTGAATATCTCCACATTCCTATCTGCATCAATCTTTCTCTTATAGATCCATTTACACCCAATAGGTACTATACCTTCTAGTGGATTTACCAAGGTCCAGACTTGGTTTGAGTGCATCGAGTTAATTTCTGATTTCATTGCCTCTAACCATTTCTTGGAGTCGATATTAGATATCACCTCATCATAGATTTTGGGATCATCACCATGAATCCCATTATCTACGAGGAACATTTTCTCTACTTCCACTGAAATAGTATCTAAGTACCTCTTAGGGGGATGAAAAATTCTTTCGAATTTACGAGGTGGAGGAGGTAGTGATTTTATTGGCTCAACCTGATTTGATTCCATGGGGTCCTTAGCTCGTTGCTCTTATGAAACTTTCTTCTCGAGCTTGATCTACTTTCCAATGCCACTATCTTGAATAAACTATTTTTCAAGAAAAATGGCATGCCGACTCACAATCACATTGTGGTCTTCTGGAATGTAGAAATAATATCCTAATAATTCTTTAGGATATCCTATAAATCATGCTCTAAAGAACCTATCATCTAACTTCTCCGCTTGTTGTCTTTTGACATGAGTCGGATAACCCCAAATTCTGAGATGACTCAAACTTGGTTTCTTACCATGCCATATCTCATACGGTGTGGTAGGAACGGTTTTAGAAGAAACCCTATTTAGTAAGTATATTGCAGTTAACAAACAGTATCCCCAAAGAAAATCAAGGAGGTCTGTGAAGCTTATCATGGATCGGACCATATCTAATAGGGTTCGATTCCTCTATTTTGAAACCCCATTAAGTTGAGGTATTCCAAGTGGAGTCTATTAAGAGACTATGCCATTTTTCTTCAGATAGTCCTGGAATTTCCAACTAAGGTATTCACCTCCTCGATCTGATCGAAGAATCTTAATGAATTTTTCAGTTTGCTTTTTTACTTCATGTCTGAATTTCTTGAACTTTTCAAAAGCTTCAGACTTATGTCTCATAAGATACATATATCTATACCTAGATAAATCATCGTTAAAGGTTATGAAGTAGACAAAGTTGCCTCTAATCGGCACATCAAATGGGCCGCATACATCAGTATGTACTAGGGCAAGATGATTCGTGGCCCTTTTCCCATGTCCTATAAAAGAGAGCTTAGTCATTTTGCTATGAAGACAAGATTCACAAATTGGATATGACTCGAAAGTCAACGGACTCAGTAGCCCGATTTTCCCCAATTTGTTAACCCTATCTTCTACTATATGACTTACTCTTAGGTGTCATAGATACCTATCATTTGAACTATCCCTAGGTTGTTTAATGGCATTCACATTTTGCTTGATATTAAAAACAGATACATCAATATGTAACTGGTAAAGACCGTTAATAAGAAAATTACTTGCAATTTTATTTCTTTCATAAAGAATGTTACAATGGTTCTTAAGAAAACTAATTACATAGCATTCTAGTGCTAGGCATGAAATAGAAATTAAATTTCTGCTTACTGCAGACACATAATAACAATCTTTTAATACTAAGTTTAAACTAGATGGTAGTCGAAGAGGATATGTTCCTACGGCCACGGTAGCAACTCTTGCTTCATTTTCGATGCATAGGATCATGTCACCATCTCTCAGCCTCCTGTTATCCTGAAGATCCTACATGAAAGTGCATAAATGAGCACTAGAACCAGAGTTAAGCACCCAACTGGATGTAGAAGAAACCATAAGGTTAGACTCAATAATGAGCATACCTTCAGAAGGACCTGCCTCCTTCTTATTCTTCAGGACGGCCAGGTAAGTAGGGTAGTTCCGCTTCCAATAGCCGTTATTGTTGCAATGAAAATACTTTCCTTTGTCAGCGGCCTTCTTCTTCACCTCTGTCTTTTTCTTCTTTCCTTCTTCTATCTTTTGCTTTTTCATAGACTTCTTCTTCTTTCCAAAAGACTTTCTCTTGGAAGAAGTTCGTTCCATAGCAAGCACTGAGTCTTTAGAACCTTTCATAGAAAGCTCAGCAGTAACCAGCATGTTCATAAGTTCGACCAAGGAATTTTGAAGTTTATGCATATGGTAGTTCATGATGAACTACCCATATGCATCAGTCAAAGGTTGCAGAATTATATCATTCTGCAGATCTAGGTCTAACTTCACTCCGAGCTTCTCAAGCTCTTCCAAATCCTTGATCATCATCAGACAATGATCTTGGACTGACTGCCCATCGCGCATCTTGAATAGTCATTTTGTGACTTGATACTTGGCTGTGCGACTCTATTCACCAAACATCTCTTATAAGTGAGCCAACATTTAGCAAACAGTCCTGATATCTTCATGTTGGTACTGAAGCTCATCAGACATCGAGCCCAACATGTAGTATCTGACCTTATTATCTTCATTCGTCCACTTATTAAGAGACACTCTCTGTTCAGTGGATAGACGAACTGGTAAGATGGGAGGATTCTAGTCCAATACATGAGTTAACTTTTCGGAATCCAAAATGATTTTGAAGTTTCGAAGCCAATCCTTATAATTGGGTCCTGTCAGTCTATGTGTGTCTAGGATTCGTGCTAGTAGGTTGGATGCAGACACTTTTCTTTAGAGAGTCAAAGTTTCTAGTTAGATATTGTAATTAAGACTTAACCAATTTATTTAGAAGTTTTATTTTTAAATAAATTAGCTCCCACTATTTTCTCGGATCCCTACACTTCCTCTGTAGAGATGCGAAAATCTTCATGATTAATGATTTCTAGTGGGTGGTGCAGTCCCACCAACTGACTCATCACCTCACCTAACAGTTATTGATGATGGATTAGCCAATGAGTGAACAACTCTTGTTCTATGATTCTCTAATCATGGTGCACCCAAACTTGGTCTCTAATTCATGAATCTCACCATGCCCGGAACATTGATCCACTTCTTAGTTAAGTCAGACCTACCATTTGCATAGGTTGTATTCCTAATTGAGTCTCTCACCGTATCCAAAATATTGAGCCCAATCCATCCTCCAGTCCTTAGCATCCAATGCCTAATAGATATGGTTGCCTCATCCCAGTGCAACTGAACTACTGTAACCAGCCGAGAACAATCTGAAGGGAAATCCTGATTTTTCGGACCAGATTCGTTCAAATCGGATTGGATTAAGAGATATATTTCAAAAAAAATTTTCTCTTTGATCCTAATCAGATCTGAGATGTTTTAGATCTAATTATTATTATTTTAGAAATTAAAATAAAATTAGATAAATTAAATCAAATTTAATTTACCTTGATGTGGGTAATCCTATTATCCGTTGATGATCCTGTATGCAGCGGAAGGTTCTGAATCTAGCCACAGATCTAAAAACCATTCTAGAATAGATTAGGATCAAAAGAAAAAAATTTTGAAAATATATCTCTTGATCCAATTCGATTTGAACGAACCTGGTCCGGAAAATCAAGGATTTTTCTTCCAACTGGCATCAGAGCCAAAGGTTCTAAAAGTATTCGATTGATTTCAAAATTTATTTTAATCCAAAAAATAATGATTTAGATGTCACATGAGATGTGATTAGATCTGAAAATAGAAAAAATTAAAATTAAATTGATTTGGATCTAAGATTAAAAAATATGCATGACTAGTTTCTAAAATAGAATATTCTACAGAATAGTCTTGCATGTTTTTGATTTAATCTGATTAAATCATATTTTAGATTCTATTTAATTTACTATTTTTTGATATTATAATGTTATAATAACATTTGAAAAATAGCAAATAAAAATTATTTAATTTTAAATATCATATGAGATATGATAAGATGCATGTTAGACTAGTTGTAGAGATAGTTCTACATAATTATCTAAGATTAGAATTTATTTTAATTAGATCAATTTAAATCTAATTTTTCAGATTATTATGAGATAATTTAGATCTGAAAACATGTATGATACAAAACATGAGATGTATGCAAAATATGCCATGATTAGATCTAATTTGTATATGAGATATATGATATAGATCTAAAACTGTTTTGTAGTATTGCATGTTCCTGATTAAGGCATTCCTCTTGGCCGTCCGGTCATAAGAATGAAGAAGGGTTTAAAGGCCCTCTCTTTCCATTCGATGGGGTGTTCTTATGTTGTGTAGGGGTACTGCACGTTCATCCTTAATTAGAAACCCAAAACTTACTTTCTGCAAAATCCTAGATCCTGAAACCTTAGGATTTATTGTGCATATTTTGTTTATGAACCCTACTTAATTAAAAATTAAGATTATGGAATATCAATTAGGTCTAAAATTGAGAATTTCAGATCTAAGACATATTCAAAATATTGGGTTCGGGCTTGGGTAGCTCAATTAGGTTTAAGCGGTTGATCAAACTGAAGGGAAATCCTGATTTCCCGGTCCAGGTTCGTCCAGATCTGATTAGATCAAGAGATATATTTCAAAAATTTTCTCTTGATCTCAATCAGATCTTGATATGTTTCAGATCTGATTCTTATTATTTTAATAATATAAAATAAATAAGAATAATTAAATTAAATTTTAATTTACCTGATTTTGGTAATCCTATTACCCTGTAGATGATCCTGATATGCAGTGGAAGGTTCTGGATCTAGCCACGGCAAGCGCCTGCCTCTACCGGTATCCACTCGGATTGGATCTAGAGATCCTCTTCTTCTCTATCACACCTCCAAAAATCAGATCTAGATCTTGATCTGAGGATCTTCAAAACTCTTTTGAAGATCTGCAGTCGTCCTTTTGCAAGCAGCGCAGCCTTCTTGCTTTTTGATCGCCTTTCCTTGATCTGAATCGCACCAATCTAAGTCCAAAACTCTTTGGGACGTGGAGAGCAAGGGAGAAGAGACTATGGCGTGGAGAAGTGAGGGGAGAGGCAGCCTTGGGGCGTGGGTTTCTCATTGAATTGCATTTTTCATTAGGTTGGGCGCAGGATCTTATTTATAGACCTCTTGTGATCCAACTCCTCTTCCTCTCAACCAATCACAACCCTTTGTGAAATCAAGATCTAAATCTGATTGGTTGGAATAGAGGCCCCTGGATTCCTCCTTAGAGGGCGCCTAAGACCAGTCAAACTGGATTCTTAGTAGAACTCTGATTGGAATCCAAAAGGGAGGTGGAGTCCTTGTCCAACAAGGACTCCTAGGCGCCTCCACTTGGGCTCACGCCCACCACTTGGCGTGCCGCCCTTCTCCTTGCCAGTTCTAGCAGGGGGACAGGCCCCCACCAGCTCTCCAATAGGTGCATGACATGTGGTCAAAAGTCAAAGGGTCAATGTCAATGTTACCAGTCCAAAGGTAGTCTTTTGACCAAAGTCAAAGAACAAGAAATGGCAGTGACCAAAAAATGGGCAGGTAATGTCTACAAATAAGACAACTATTCTGACTTGGACAACCTCCAGTCAGACCATATGAAGGCCTCTGATTGAGCACAAAACTCCTTTGGCTCAGTCAGGACAACTTAATTTATGATAGTAAAAGAAGAACGTTAGGTTCAATCGAGTGCTAGCACGATTTTTCTTGAACCTAATTGAATCTCATTCAGATCAATTGAACTGATAGTTCAATTGATGATCACCAGATTCAAACCCTTGTTTGTGTGACCCATTAGGTTCAGTTCTGTATGGTAATGGGTAATGTCATGATCTCTATCATGACATCATCGAACTCCTTTCGATGGAATCAGAACTCTTCTGATTCGACAGCTAGAATGATCGATCATCTAAATCATTCTAATTGCTCCGCAAAATCCACCAATGACACCTAGCAGTATATGTGGCAACCCATCAGAGCTGAATGCGAACCTCTTGGTGCAGCTACTGTGTGATTAAGTTCTTCTATCTTGAGCCCCGATCAGATTAGGTTAAGGTAAACTCGTCAAACCCTAGTCTCTGTCATATAATGTAATCATTCGATTCGAGTCCATGTGAAAATCTAAATAAGAAACTCTTTCTATTATTTCACTCTACATGGCCATGGATTTCTAGACTTGATTCTCATGATCATCATAGGCTACTCCTCTACCAACCGAGGTAGATAGATTCCATTTGATGCAATCCAGTTCCTACAATGAACATGCTATAGCCAACATACACCTCAGGGTTCCATATGGCTAGAGACCCGAGTAATGGTGTAGTCAAACTATAACAACCTCAAGGTGAACTGCCGATGCATCTCAGGTCAAAAAACCAGACAAAACTACTGCGCAGCATCGAGTCAGTCTTGACGAGAAGGTAGACTTCCTAATGACTACTCGAGGTTGGTCACGCTCAGTGCCCTCATTCTCTAACGAGTACCTGTACTCTCGCTCCGGTGTCTCCACACACGTAGACTCAAGACTCATCTACTAAAGAGAAGCGATCGTACACCAACCTTCTGGATCAATCACCATCCCGTGATGATCCTAGGGTCGGGAGCTGTTTATGAGTTAATAATGATTATTCATGTCTTAAAATTTTCAACTCTTGAAAATATGAATTATCATTACCATTAACCATCAAAGGATGTATCACAGACACTAAATACACATGTGTGATAGAAAATAACCCATTTCATTAATATAGTCAAAATTACAATTTGCCCTTAGAAGTGTATTAACAAGTGTCAGCCAATTTCTGGCTTCTAGGCACATATATCTAACACAAACCCGAATCAAAGAGTTGTTAGATGGATCAACAATGCTCAAATTGACCAGCCTAATAGGATTAAGTCTGGTAAATCGAGTCACGGATCAAGCAAGACCTAATTAGCTTAAGAGGTTAGAGTATGGATTGTAAGCAACCAAATTGGTTTGGCTCAACAATTTGGTGGTCTGAGGTAATTTGGGCATATTACGAATGACAGGTTTTTAATTGGAAGCTACTCCGACCTGATATGCGTTCTTGTACGAGTTAAATGGCATATTCCTCCACCATCTCACTTACCTGCCATAATCTTTTGACACAGTTCTGATCTGAGGTTGTCAATTATCCGAGCTAACCCATGCCACTAGGTTAGTCCATAATGTTATGACTATTGACAGTCTTATTTAACTGAGACCTGAATCAATTCCAAGAAAAGATTAAGTCCTGAGGTCTTCCACCATTGGTAGATGTGCGGGTCCTTCTCGGGTGAATTGTTGTTCTCGCTGGTACAGTGGCTTCAGTTTGCACGGAAAGATGCACAATTCTATTTAGGCATTGGATGCTAATGGGACTGGAGGATGAGTTGGGCTCAATATTTTGGATACGGTAAGAGACTCAATTAGGAATCACAGCTATGCAAATGTGGGTCTGACTTAACTAAGGAAGTGGATCAATTTCCGGGCATGTGAGATTCATGAATTAGAGACCAAGTTTGGGTGCACCATGATTAGAGAACATGAACAAGAGTTGTTCACTCATTGGCTAACCATCACAATAACTGTTAGGTGAGGTGATGAGTAGTTGGTGGATGCACCACCCACTAGAAATCATTAAATCATGAGATTTTCGCCATCTCTACAGAGGAGTGTAGGATCCGAGAAAATAGTGAAGCTAATTTTTTAAAAAAATAAATTTCTAAATAAATTGGTAAGTGTCTAATTACATATCTAACTAGAATCTTTGACTCTCTAAAGAAAATTCGCGTCCAACCCATTGCACGATCCTGACAACACAGACTGAGGACCCAATTATAAAGATTGCTCAGAACTATAAAATCTTCAAATTAACATGTTTTTGGATCAGGACCCTGTATTGGACATCCCCCCAGCGTTATCCCATCTATTGAACAGAGAGCGTCCTAAAAAATGGATAGAAAAGATAATAAGGCCAGATATTACATGTTGGGCTCGATTCTTGATGAGCTCAGTCCAACATGAAGATATCAGGACTGCTCGCAAATGTTGGCTCACTGAGGAGATGTTTGGTGAATAGAGTTGCGCAGCCAAGTATCAAGTCAAAAAATGACTATTAAGCAGATGCGGATGGCAGTCAGTCCAAGATCATGTCTGAATGATCAAGGATGGAGAGCTTGAGAAGCTCGGGTGAAGTTAGACTGGATCTGCAGAATGATATATTCTGCAACCTTGATTGATGCATAATGGGAAGTTCATCATGAATACCAAATGCATAAACTTCAAAATTCCTTGGCCGAATTATGAAATGCTGGTACCGCGAGCTTTCTATGAAAGGTTCTAAAGACTCAGTTCTTGCTATGGAACGACTTCTTCCAAGAGAAAGTCTTTGGAAAGAAAAAGAAGTCATGGAAAAAGCAGAAGGTGGAAGGAAAAAGAAGAAAAGAGAGCGAGAAGAAAGGCCGCGACAAAGAAAGTATTTTCATTGAACAGACGGCATTGGAAGCGAAACTCCTACTTACCTGGCCCCTGAAGAAAAGAAGGAAGGCCTTCTAAGGTATGCTCTTATTGAGTCTAACCTTATGTTTCTTTCTCATCCAGTTGGTGCTTACTCTGGTTCTAGTGCTCATCTGTGCACTTCCATGTTAGATCTTGAGGATACAGGAGGTTGAAGAATGGAGACATGATCCTATGCTCGAATGAGCAAAAGTTGCTGTAGAGCCATGGGAACATAACCCTCTTCGACTATCTTTGGTTTAACTTAGTATTTAAAGATGTTATTATGTGCCTAAGCTAGCAGAATTTATTCTTTCATGCTTAGCACTAAGAAGCTATGTATTACTTTTCTAAGACCATTGTAAACATTCTTTATGAAAGAAATAAAATTGCAAAATTTTCTTATTAAGGTCTTTACAGTACATATTGATGTGCTGTTTTAATATCAAGCAAAAGTGAATGCCATTAACACCTAGGATAGTTCAAACGATAGATATCTATGCACCTAAGAGTATCATAAGAGAAGATAGGTAACAAATTGGGAAAAATCGGGCTATTGAGTCCTTGACTTCTAAGTCATATCCAATTGTGAATCCTGTCTTCATAGCAAAATGATAACTCCTTTTTATAGGACATGGGAAGGGCCACAGATCATCTTGCCCTAGTACATACTGATGTTGCGGCCCATTTGATTGCCACTAGGGCAATTTTGTCTACTTCATTACCTTACGATGATTTCTAGGTTATAGTATATTGTATCTTATGAGACAAAAAGTTTTGAGCGAAAAGTTCAAGAAAATTAGACATGAAGTAAAAAGCAAACTGAAAAATCATTAAAGAGTCTTCTTCATCAGATCGAGGAGGTGAATACCTTAGGGAAATTCCAGACTATCTAAGAAATGGCATAGTCTCTAATAGGACTCCACTGGAATACCTCAATAAATGGGGTTCAAAATGAGAGGAATCGAACCTAGTTAGATATGGTCGATCCATGATAAGCTTTCACAAGACTCCTTGATTTTCTTTGGGGATACTGTTTGTTTAACTGCAATATCATTACTAATAGGGTTCTCTCTAAAACGTTCCTACACACCCGTATGAGATATGGCAGGTAAGAAACCAAGTTTGAGTAATCTCAGAATTTGGGGTCTGACTCATGTCAAAGACAACAAGCGGAAAGTTAGATTATAGGTCTCTTAGAGCATGATTATAGGATATCCTAAAGATATTAGGATATATTTCTACATTCCAGAAGACCACAATGTGATTGTGAGTGCATGCCATTTTCCTTGAAAAATAGTTTATTAACAAGGTAGGCGATTGGAAAGTGCTCAAGCTGAGAAGAAAGTTCATAAGAGCAACGACTAAGGACCCAATGGAACAAATCAGGTTGAGCCAATAAAATCACTACCTCCTCCACCTCGTAATTCGAAAGATTTTCTCCCCCTAAGAGTACTTAGTTATATTCAGGGAAGTAGTAGAGAAATGTTCCTCGTAGAAATGGGTTCATGGTGATGATCCCAAAACCTATAGAGGGATATCAAATATCGACTCCAGAAATGGTAGAGGCAATGAATAGAAATTACTCGATGCACTCAAACCAAAGTCTGGACCTTGGTAATCCACTAGAAAGTATAGTACCTATTGGGTGTAAATGGATCTATAAGAGAAAGATTGTTGCAGATAGGAATGTGGAGATATTCAAGGCTGATAGTGGTAAAATGTTATAGTCAAACATGAAAGGCATTGACTATCAGATATCTTTTTCGTCAGTAGCTATGCTAAAATCATTCGCACATTGCTTGCTATTGCGCCTATTTGATTATGAAATATAGCAAATTAGACGTGAACGATGTATTTTAAATGGATATCTTGAGGAAGATATTCTATATG
>QRFJ01002364.1:62443-157698 GCA_006176705.1 Cocos nucifera
AAGTTCGAAAGTTCAAGAGAATTAGACATTGATAGAAAAACAAACTGAAAAATTCCATTAAGATTTTTCCGATCAGATCGAGGAGGTGAATACCTTAGTCGGAAATTCCTAGACTATGCCAAGAGAAATGGCATAGTCTCTTCAATAGGACTCCACTCAGGAACACCCAATACAATGGGGTTTCAAGAATGAGAGAATGAGATCCTGTTAGATATGGTCGATCCATGATAGCTTACAGACTTCCTTGATTTTTCTTTGGGGACACTATTGTTAACTCAATATACTTAACTAGAACTAGGATTCTTCTAAAACGTTTCCTACCACACCGTATGAGATATGGCAACGGTAAGAAACCAAGTCGAGATTAATCTCGGAAGTGTGAGGTACTGACTCATTCAAAAGACAAAAGCGGAATTGATTGATAGGTTTTTAGCATGATCTTCGGTTTCATAGGATATCCTAAAGATGTCATTAGGATATTATTTCTACATTCCAGAAAGACCACAATGTGATTGGAAGTCCACATGCCATTTTTCTTTGAAAAATAGTTTATTCAAAAGAAGGGTCATTGGAAAGAGATCAAGCTCGATGAAGAAAAGTCTCATAAGTAGCAACGAGCTAAGGACCAAGGAATTCCAAATCATGTTGAGCCAATAAAACACTACCTCCTCCACCTCGTAGATCGGAAAGAAGTTTTTCACTCCCCCTAGGAGGATACTTTTAGGTACTTATTTCAGTGGAATAGAGAGAGAATCGTTCCTCGGAGTGAATGGGATCATGGTGATGATCCCAAAACTATGAATCGAGGGATACTAATATCGACTCCGAGAAAAGGCTAGAGGCAATGAACAGTGAAATTCGTTCAGATGTCACTCAAACCAAGTCTGGACCTTGGTAATCACTAGAAGTATAGTACCTATTGGGTCGATGTAAATGGATTCTATCAAGAGAAAGATGATGCAGATGGAAATGGGAGAATTTCAAAGGCTGATAGTGGCAAAGTATAGTCAACGGAGGCATTGACTATCAGATTAACTTTTTTCCTCAGTAGCTATGCTTAAAATCCATCCGCACATTGCTTGCCATTGCTGCCTATTTCGATTATGAAATATAGCAAATAGACGTGAAAACGGTTTCTAAATGGATATCTTGAGGAGATATCTATATGGAACAACGCTTAGGTTTCACATCCAGTGATACTGATCACAAGGTTTGCAAGCTGGCAAAGTCCATATATGGACTTAAGCAAGCAATCTCAGAGCTGGAAACTCTTTTTCAATGATCGTTATCAAAACGTTTTGATTTCATCAAACAATGAGAGGAACTGTGTGTTTTTCAAAAAGGTCAGTGGGAGCGTGTTGTCTTCCTCGTATGTACGGGTTGACATCCTTCCTTATTAGGAATGATGTTCCCATTTGATGACAACAGTCAAATATGGGTTGTCCAAGGAATTCTCAATGAAAGATCTAGGTGAAGCATCCTTTATTCTAGGAATTAAGGTATATAGGGATAGACCGAATAGGATGCTAGGACTTTCACAGAAGATGTTAATAGAGAAAGTACTAAAGAGATTTAGCATGGAAAACTCTAAAAGGGGATTAATACCCTCAGATATGGTATTCATCTTTCCAAGAAGATGTGCCCCAGCACACCTGAGGAAATAGAACTCATGAGCAAGATCCCTTATGCTTCTGCAATAGGGAGCATCATGTATGCCATGCTATGCACACGACCTGATATAGCCCAAGCTGTGCGTGTCACAAGCAGATATCAGTCAAATCCAGGTGAAGAACACTGGACTTCTATGAAATGTATACTTAAGTACTTAAGAAGAACTAAGGATATGATGTTGGTCTTTGGTAACGGAGAACTCCAAGTTCTAAGGATACTAGACTCGAATTTCATGTCCGATTAGATGATCGAAAGTCGACATCTGGAGTCTGTTTATGTGCAATGGTGGTGCTGTCAGGCTGAAGAGTTTCAAGCAAACCGTGATAGCAGATTCCACCATGGAAGCAGAATATATCCCTGCATCAGAGGGCTGCGAAGGAAGCATTCTGGTATAAGAAGTTTGCTGCAGAAATCAGGTAATGCCATCAGATGTCATTCCTCTATACTGCCAACAATAATGGCGCCATAGCCCTTGCTAAGGAGCTGAGGTCTCACCAAGAAATTCAAGCATATTGAGCGGCGATACACCTTATCTGCGATTACTCGAGAAGATTACGTCGAGGTCAAGAGAGTCAACTCCACAGATAATGTGGTAGACCCACTTACAAAGCATTGGCCAGAGAGGATCGAAGCCCACTTGAGAAGATGCGGACTTAGACTTGTAGCCAATTAGCTTTAGGACAAGTGGAGATTGTTAGATATATGTGCCTAGAAGCCAAATTGGCTACACTTGTAATACACTTCTAGGGGCAAATTTAATTTTGACTATAATCAATAAAATGGGTTATTTTCTATCACATATGTGTATTTAGTGTCTGTGATACATCCTTTGAGTTAATGGTAATGAAATTCATATTTTCAAGAGTTGAAATTTAAGACATGAATAATCATTGTTAACTCATAAAATGCTCCCGACCATAGGATCATCACAAGGATGGTGATTGATCCGGAATATTGGTGTACAATTGCTTTTCTTTAGTAGATGAGTCTTGAGTCTACGATGTGGAGACACCGGAGCAAGAGTACAGGTACTCTTAGAGAAGAGGGCACTGAGCATGACCATCTCGAGTAGTCATTAGGAGTCTACCTTCTCGTCAATGACAGACTTCGATGCTGCAGTAGTGTGTCTTGGTTCTTTGACTGAGGTGCATCGGCAGTTCACCTTGAGGGGTTTATATTTGACTACACATTACTCGATCTCCTAGCCATATGAACCTGAGGTGTATGTTGGCTATAGCATGTTTATTGTAGGAACTGGATGGCATCAAGATGGAATCTATCTACCTTGGTGGTAGAGGAGCAGCCCTATGATAATCATGAGAATCAAGTCCAGAAGTCCATGGCAATGGCAGAGTGAAACAATAGAAAGAGTTTCTATTTAGATTTTCACATCGGACTCGAATCGAATGATTACATCATATAACAGAAACTAGGGTTTGACGAGTTTACCTTAACCCTAATCTGATCGGGGCTCAAGATAGAAGGACTTAATCACATAGGTAGCTGCACCAAGAGGTTCGCATTCAGTTCTGATGGATTGCCACCATATACTGCTAGGTGTCATTGGTGGATTTTGGGAGCAATTAGAATGATTTAGATGATCGATCATTCTAGCTGCTCGAATCAAAAGAATTCTGATCCATCAAAAGAAGTTTCGATGATGTCGATGATAGAGATCATGACATTGCCCATTACTATACAAAACTGAACCTAATTGGATCACACAAACAAGGGTTTGAATCTGATGATAATCAATTGAACTAATCCAGTTCAATTGATCTGAATGAGATTCAATTAGGTTCAAGAAATCGTGCTAGTACTCGATTGAACCTAACGTTCTTCTTTTACTATCGTAAATAAGTTGTCCTGACTGAGCCAAAGAAGTTTGTGCTCAATCAGAGGCCTTCATATGGTCTGATTGGAGGTTGTCCAAGTCAGAAAAGGTTGTCTTATTTTGTAAGACATTACCTGCCATTTTTGGTCACCTGCCATTTCTTGTTCTTTGACTTTGGTCAAAAGTCTACCTTTGACTGGTTAAATATTGACCACTGACACTTTGACTTTTGACCATATGTCACGCACCTATTGGAGAGCTGGTGGGGGCCTGTCCCCCTGCTAGAACCTGGCAAGAAAGAGGGCGCATGCCACCCTTGGCATGTGCCCAAGCTGGAGGCACCTAGGAGTCCCTGTTGGACAGGGACTCCATCTCCTTTTTGGATTCCAATTAGAGTTTTGCTAAGAACCAACTTTGACTGGTCTTAGGCGCCCTCTAAGGAGGAATCCAGGGGACTCTATTCCCACCAATCAGATTTAGATTTGATTTCACAAAGGGTTGTGATTGGTTGGGAAGAAGAGGAGTTGGATCACGCTTAGTCTATAAATAAGACCCTGCGCCCAACTCAAAGTGATTAAAAAAAAAGTATGTTTTGAATCACAATTCTCCACGCCCCAAGGTTGCCTCTTCCCTCTTCCTCCATGCCAAGCCCACCTTCTCCCTCTCCTCTCCACGTCCAAAAGGGTTTTGGAGCTTGGTTGGTGCAATCCAAATCAAAGAAAGGCGACTGAAAGCTAGAAGGCTGCACTTCTGCAAAGGACGACTGCTGATCTTCAAAAGGAGTTTTGAAGATCCTTCAGATCAGATCCAGATATATTCTGGAGACGTGATAGAGAGAAGAGGATCTCCAGATCCAGCTCAATGGATACCGTAGAGGCCAGGCACTTGCGATTATTATTTTAGAAATTAAAATAAAATCAGATAAATTAAATCAGATTTAATTTTCTTGATGTGGGTAATCCTATTACCCGTTGATGATCCTGTATGCAGCGGAAGATTCTGGATCTAGCCACGCAAGTGCCTAGCCTCTACCGGTATCCATTCGAGCTGGATCTGGAGATCCTCTTCTTCTCTATCACGTCTCCAGAAATTAGATCTGGATCTGATCTGGAGGATCCTCAAAACTCCTTTTGAAGATCAGCAGTCATCCTTTGCAGCAACGCAGCCTTCTAGCTTTCAGTCACCTTTCTTTGATCTGGATCGCACCAACCAAGCTCCAAAACCCTTTTGGACGTGGAGAGGAGAGGGAGAAGGTGGGTTTGGCATGGAGGAAGAGGGAAGAGGCAACCTTGGGCATGGGAATTGTGATTCCTTTTTTTTTTAATCATTTGGTTGGGCGCAGGGTCTTATTTATAGACAAGCGTGATCCAACTCCCTCTTCCCAACCAATCACAATCCTTTGTGAAATCAGATTCTAAATCTGATTGGTGGGAATAGAGTCCCCTGGATTCCCTTAGAGGGCGCCTAAACCAGTCAAAGTTGTTCTTAGAAACTCTAATTGGAATCCAAAAAGGAGATGGAGTCCTATCAATAAGGACTCCTGGGTGCCTCCAGCTTGGGCACACGCCAAGGGTGGCGTGCCCTCTCCTTGCCAGGTTCTGGCAGGAGGATGGCCCCCACCAGCTCTCCAATAGATGCGTGACATGTGGTCAAAAGTCAAAGTGTTAGTGGTCAACATTTGACCAGTCAAAGGTAGACTTTTGACCAAAGTCAAAGAACAAGAAATGGCAGGTGACCAAAAATGGCAAGTAATGTCTTACAAAATAAGACAACCTTTTCTGACTTGGACAACCTCCAGTCAGACCATATGAAGGCCTCTGATTGAGCACAAACTCCTTTGGCTCAGTCAGGACAACTTATTTATGATAGCAAAAGAAGAACGTTAGGTTCAATCGAGTGCTAGCATGATTTCTTGAACCTAATTGAATCTCATTCAGATCAATTGAACTGGATAGTTCAATTGATGATCACCAGATTCAAACCCTTGTTTGTGTGACCCAGTTAGGTTCAGTTCTGTATGGTAATGGGATATGTCATGATCTCTATCATAGACATCATCGAAACTCCTTTCGATGGATCAGAACTCTTCTGATTCGAACAGCTAGAATAATCGATCATCTAAATCATTCTAATTGCTCCCAAAATCCACCAGTGACACCTAGCAGTATATGGTGGCAACCCATCAGAGCTGAATGCGAACCTCTTGGTGCAGCTAGCTGTGTGATTAAGTCTTCTATCTTGAGCCCCGATCAGATTAGGGTTAGGTAAACTCGTCAAACCCTAGTTTCTGTCATATGATGTAATCATTCGATTCGAGTCCGATGTGAAAATCTAAATAGAAACTCTTTCTATTATTTCACTCTGCCATGGCCATGGACTTCTGACTTGATTCTCATGATTATCATAGGGCTGCTCCTCTACCACCGAGGTAGATAGATTCCATCTTGATGCCATCCAGTTCCTACAATGAACATGCTATAGCCAACATACACCTCAGGGTTCTATATGGCTAGGAGACCGAGTAATGGTGTAGTCAAACTATAACACCCTCAA
This sequence comes from Cocos nucifera, assembly GCA_006176705.1. NCBI lineage: Eukaryota > Viridiplantae > Streptophyta > Magnoliopsida > Arecales > Arecaceae > Cocos > Cocos nucifera. The sequence goes on from QRFJ01002364.1 coordinate 68,502, forward strand.
GGTGAACTGTTGATGCACCTCAGGTCAAAGAACCAGATACACTACTGCAGCATCGAGTCAGTCATTGACGAGAAGGTAGACTCCCTAATGACTACTCGAAATGGTCACGCTCAGTGCCCTCATTCTCTAACGAGTATCTGTACTCTCGCTCCGGTGTCTCCACACCATAGACTCAAGACTCATCTACTAAAGAGAAGCGATTGTACACCAACCTTCCGGATCAATCACCATCTTTATGATGATCCTATGGTCGGGAGCATTTTATGAGTTAACAATGATTATTCATGTCTTAAATTTTCAACTCTTGAAAATATGAATTATCATTACCATTAACTCAAAGGATGTATCACAGATACTAAATACACATATGTGATAGAAAATAACCCCATTTTATTGATTATAGTCAAAATTATAATTTTGCCCCTAAAAGTGTATTACAAGTGTCAGCCAATTCTGGCTTCTAGGGCACATATATCTAACACAATCAATCCTGAAAAGGGCCCGCACATCTACAATGGTGGAAGACCTTAGACTTAATCTTTTCTTAACAAGATTTGATTTAGGTATCATTAAATTAGACTTGACATAGTCATAATCATTATGACTAACCTAGTGGCATGGGTTAGCTCGGATTATCGACCACCTCAGATCAAGACTGGGCCAACAAATATGGCCAGGTAAGTAAGACCGATGGAAGGGATATGTCATTAACTCGACAAGAATACATTCAAGTCGAGTAGCTCCCAATTAAAAATCAGTCGGTCATATTTGCCAAACTTACCTTAGATACCAAATTATTGAGCCAGAACCAATCAGGTTAGCCTATATCCATACTCTAACAACCGAGCCTAATTAGGTTTTAGCTTGATCGATCACTCACATGACTCGATCTTGACCCAGACTTAATCCTATTAGGCTGGTCAATTTAAGCACTATTGATCCCCTCTAACCAACTCTTGATTCGGTTTAATCAACTGCTTAGACCTAATTGAGCTACCCAAGTCTGAACCCAATTTTATGAATATGTCTTAGATTTGAAATTCTCAATTTTAGTCCTAACATATTTCGTAATCTTAATTCTTAATTAAGTTTAGGGTTCATAAATAAAACATGTAAATAAAATCATAGGGTTTCAGGATTTAGGATTTTGCAGAAAATAAGTTCTTGATTTCTGATAAAGGACGAATGCGTAGCACCCCTACACATCATAAGAACACCCCATCGAATGAAAGGAGAGGGCATTTAAATCCTACTTTATTCTTATGACCTGACGGCCAAGGGGAATGCCTTATTCAGAAATATAAGACTACAAAACTAGTTAGATCTACATCATATATCTCATATATAAAAATTGATCTAACTTTAAACATGTTTTGCATACATTTTATGTATCATATCATGCATGTTTTTATATCTGAATTATCTCATAATTATCTAAAAATCAAATTTAAATTGATCACATCAAAATAAATTCTATTCTAGATAATTATGTAGAACTATTCTACAATTAGTCTAAACATGCATTCATCATATCTCATATGAATCAAAAATTAAATAATTTTATTTACTATTTTTTAGATCTTATTGTAACATTTATAACATCAGAGAATAGTAAATAAATTGATCTAAAATTATAACTTAATTAAATTAAATTATGATCATGCAAGACTATTATAGAATAATTCTATTTTACAACTAGTCATGCATCTTATAAAACATAGATCTAGATTATTTAATTTTAATTTTTTTGATTTCAGATCTAATCACTTCTCATGTGACATCTAAAATTATCTAATTATTAGATCAAAAATAAATTAAAATCAAATCTAAATTATTTATAGGAACCTGGCTCTGATACCAGTTGTAGAAAAAATTCAGATTTTCTGGGTCAGGTTCGTTCAGATCTGATTGGATCGAGAGAGATATTTCAAAAATTTCTCTTTTAAATCGAAATCAGATCTGAGACATTTCAGATTTGATTTTATAGATCTAATAAAATAAAATAAAAATAAATTAAATTTAATTTAATTTTATACCTTTTATTGGGTAATCAGATTATCCTGTGATGATCCTGCTGATTGCCTGAGGTTCTGGATCTTGCCATGCAAGTGCCTGACCTCTACCAGTATCCACTCAGGCTGAATCTAGAGATCTTCTTCTTTTTATCACCTCTCTAAATATTAGATCTAGATCTGATTTGGAGGATCTTCAAAACTCCTTTTGAAGATTTGGAATCGTCTCTTGCAGCAGTGCTGCCTTCTTCGTTTCTCTTCACCTTTCTCTTGCCTGGATCGCACCAAACTGGAGCCCAAATCTCCTTGGGCGTGGAGAGGAGAGAGGAGACATAAAGATGGCGTGGAGGAAGAGGGGCAGCCTTGTGGCATGGGCTATTGAAGATCTTCTCTAAAGCTTGGCGTACACAAGGTTTTTATAGACCCTGCTGCGCCATGCAGTGCCATATCATCCTAGTCAATCACATCGCTTCGTGCAATCAGATCTAAATTTTATTGGTGAAATGACATCACCTGATCCAATCAGATGAGAGCCCCTCTTAATCATCCTTAGACAGTGCCTAAGATTGGTTAAAGTCTATTCCATGGCGCCACTTAAGTAGATACCCCGAAGTAACTGGAGTCCCATCTGTATGGGACTCCATACGCCTCTATCCATGGGCACACGCCTCCCTAGGCATGCACCCATGGTCCACCTGCTTTTTAGTAGGTTGATGGGTCCAAAATAAATCTCCTATGGATGCATCATACATGGGCAGATGTCTAAATGTCAAAGGTCAATGTTTGACCAAAGTCAAAAGACAAGAATTAGCAGGTGACGAAAAATGGCAGGTGTTATCTCAAATTTATCTCATAAATTAAGACAACCCTTTTCTAATCTGGACAAGCTCCAATCAGACCAAGTAAAGGTATCTGAGTGAGCACAAACTTATTTAGCTCAGTTGAGACAACTTTTAATGATTGTAAGAGAACGTTAGGCTCAATCATGTGCTAGCATGATTTTCTTGAACCTAATTGAATCTAATTCAAATCAATTGAACTGGGTTAGTCCAATTGATGATATCCAGATCCAAACCCTTGTTTGTGTGATCCAGTTAGGTTCAATTTTGTATGGTAATGGGATATGTCATGATTTCTATCATCGTCATCATCAAAATACCTTCCGATGGATCAGAACTTTTCTAATTCAGACAACTAGAATGATCCATCATCCAAATCATTCTAATTGCTCCCAAAATCCACCAGTGACACCTAACAGTATATGGTGGCAATCCATCAAAACTGAAAACGAACCTCTCGATGTAGCTACCTGTGTGATTAAGTTCTTCTATCTTGAGCCCCAATCAGATTAGGGTTAAGGTGAACTCGTCCCAACCCTAATTTCTGTCATATGATTTAATCATTTGATTCAAGTCCAATATGAAAACCTTAATAAAAACTCTTTCTATTATTTCACTCTCCCATGGCCATGGGCTTATGGACTTGATTCTTATGATCATCATAAGGCTGCTCCTCATCTACCAAGATAGATAGATTTCCTCTTGGTGCAATCCAATTCCTACAATGAACATGCTATAGCCAACATACACCTCAGGGTTTCGAATGGCTAGAAAATCGAGTCATGGTGTAGTCAAACTATAACACCCTCAAGGTGGACTGCCAATGCACCTTAGGTCAAAGAACCAGACACACCACTGCAGCTTCGAGTCAGTCATCGACGAGAAGGTAGACTTCCTTATGACTACTCGAGGTGGTCACGCTCAGTGCCCTCGTTCTCTAACGAGTACCTGTACTCTCGCTCCGGTGTCTCTACACCGTAGACTCAAGACTCATCTACTATAAAAAAATGATTGTATACCAACCTTCCGGATCAATTACCATCCTCATGATGATCCTACGATCGGAAGCATTTTATGAATTAATAACGAAAATTAATGTCTTAAATTATCAACTCTTGAAAATATGAATTATCATTACTATTAACTCAAGGGATGTATCACAGACACCAAATACACATTTGTGATAGAAAATAATCCATTTTATTATTTATAGTCAAAATTATAATTTTGCCCCTAGAATTGTATTACAAGTATCAGGCAATTCTAGCTTGTAGGGCACACATATCTAACATTTAACACTTCCTCTGTGTACATCTTCTGTGAAAGACCTAGCATCCTATTCGGTCTATCTCTATAGACCTTGATTGCTAGAATGAAGGATGCTTCTCCTAGGTCTTTTATTGAGAATTCTTTAGATAACCATATTTAAACTATGGTCAACATGGGAATATCATTCCCAATAAGGAAGATATCATCTACGTGCAGTACGAGAAAGACAATAGCGCCCCCACTAACCTTTTTGAAAATACATGGTTCCTTCTCATTTTTGATGAAACTAAATAATTTGATTACATCATTAAAACGATTATTCCAACTCCGAGATGCTTGCTTGAGTTGATATATGGACCTTTATAGCTTGCATACTTTATGATTAGTATCACTAGATGTGAAACCTAGCGGCTGTTCTATATAGATATCTTTCTCAAGGTATCCATTTAAGAACATCGTTTTCACGTCCATTTGCTATATTTCATAATTGAAATAAGCTACAACAGCAAGCAATATGTGGATGGATTTTAGTATAGCTATTGGCGAAAAAGTATCCTGATAGTCAATGCCTTCATACTGACTATATCCTTTTGCCACTAATCTTGCTTTGAATGTCTCCACATTTTCATCTGCACTAATCTTTCTTTTGTAGATTCATTTACACCCAATAGGTATTATACCTTTTAGTGGATCTACCAAGGTGCAGACTTGGTTTGAGTGCATCAAGTTAATTTCTGACTTCATTGCCTCTAATCATTTCTCGGGGTCGATATCAGATATCGCTTCATCATAGATTTTGGGATCATTACCATGAACTCCATTATCTACGAGGAACATTTCCTCTACTTCCTCTGAAATAGTACCTAAGTACCTCTTAGGGGGACGAAAAATCCTTTCGGATCTACGAGATGGAGGAGGTAGCGATTTTATTGGCTCAACCTGATTTGATTCCATGGGGTCCTTAGCTCGTTGCTCTTATGAGACTTTCTTTTCGAGCTTAATCTGCTTTCCAATGCCGCTATCTTGAATAAACTATTTTTCAAGAAAAATGGCATGCCGACTCACAATCACATTGTGGTCTTCTAGAATGTAGAAATAATATCCTAATGATTCTTTAGGATATCCTATAAATCGTGCTCTAAAGAATCTATCATCTAACTTCTCCGCTTGTTGTCTTTTGACATGAGCCGGACAACCCTAAATTCTGAGATGACTCAAACTTGGTTTCTTACCATGCCATATCTCATATGGTGTGGTAGGAACGATTTTAGAAGGAATCCTATTTAGTAAGTATATTGCAGTTAACAAACAGTATCCACAAAGAAAATCAAGGAGGTCTGTGAAGCTTATCATGGATCGGACCATATCTAATAGAGTTCGATTCCTCTGTTTTGAAACCCCATTGAGTTGAGGTGTTCCAAGTGGAGTCCATTAAGAGACTATGCCATTGTTCTTCAGATAGTCCTGGAATTCTCAACTAAGGTATTCACCTCCTCGATCTGATCGAAGAATCTTAATGGATTTTTTAGTTTGCTTTTCTACTTCATGTCTGAATTTCTTGAATTTTTCAAAAGCTTCAGACTTATATCTCATAAGATACATATATCTATACTTAGATAAATCATCGTTTTAGAGGAAACCCTATTTAGTAAATATATAGGAGTTAACAGATTGTCCCCAAAGAAAATCAAGAAGGTCTATGAAGCTCATCATGGATCAGACCATATCTAATAGGGTTCAGTTCCTCCGTTCTAAAACTCCGTTGAGTTGAGGTGTTCCAGATGGAGTCCATTGAGAGACTATGCCATTTTGCCTGAGATAGTCAAGAAATTTCCGACTAAGGTATTCATCTTCTCGATTTGATCAAAGAATCTTAATGGGTTTTTCAGTTTGCTTTTCAACTTTATGTCTGAATTTCTGAAACTTTTCAAAGACTTCAGACTTGTGTCTTATAAGATACATGTACCCATACCGAGATAAATCATCGGTAAAGGTTATGAAGTAATCAAAATTGTCTCTAGCCGACACATCAAATGGGTCGCACACAACAGTATGTACTAGGACAAGTAGATTCATGGCCCTTTTCCCATGTCCTACAAAAGGAAAATTAGTCATTTTGCCATGAAGACATGATTCACAAATTGGATATGACTCGAAAGTCAATAGACTCAATAGTCTAATTTTCTTCAATTTGTTAATGCTATCTTATGCTATATGACCTAGCCTTAGGTGCCATAGATACCTATCATTTGGACTATCCCTGGGTCATTTTGATCTTATGGCATTCACATTTTGCTCAACATTAAAGACAGATACATCAATATATAACTGGTAGAGACCGTTAATGAGGAAACTACTTGCAATTTTATTTCTTTCATAAAGAATATTATAATGGTCTTTAAGAAAACTAATTACATAGCCTTCTCGTGCTAAACATGAAATAGAAATTAAATTTCTGCTTGCAGTAGGTACATAATAACAATCCCTAAGTTCAAAATCTAAGCCAGATGATAATCGAAGAGGGTAGGTTCCCACGGCCACAACAACAACCCTTGTTCCATTTTCGACACGTAGGATCATCTCACCATCCATCAGCCTCCTGCTATTCTCAAGATCCTGCATTGAACTGCACGAATGAGCAATAGAACCAGAGTCAGGCACTCAATTGGATGCAGAAGAAATCATAAGGTTAGATTCAATAACGAGCATACCTCCAGAAGGACCTATCTCCTTCTTATTTTTTAGGATGGTAGGTATGTAGGGCAGTTCCGCTTCCAGTGGCCATCAATATTACAATGGAAATACTTTTCTTTGTCAGTGGCTTTCTTCTTCAGCTCTATCTTTCTTTTCTTTTCACCTTCCATCTTCTATTTTTTCACAGATTTCTTCTTCTTTCCAAAAGGCTTTCTCTTGAAAGAAGTCCGTTCCATAGCAAGTACTGAGCCTTTAGAACCTTTCATAGAAAGCTCAACAGTAACCAGCATATTCATAAGCTCGGCCAGAGCATTCTAAAGTTTATGCATATAGTAGTTTATGATAAACTGCCTATATGCATTAGTCAAGGATTGCAGAATTATATCATTCTGCAGTTTCCAATCTAACTTCACTTCGAGCTTCTCAAGCTCTTTCAAGTTCTTGATCATCATCAAATAATGATCTTGGACTGACTACCCATCACGTATTTTAGTCTTAAAAGTCGTTTAGTGACCTGATATTTGGCTATGCGACTCTATTCACCAAATAACTCTTGTAGATGAGCCAACATTTGGTGGGCAATCTTGATATCTTCATGTTGATGCTGAAGTTCATCAGACATTGAATCCAACATGTAGTATCTGACCTTGTTATCTTCATTCGTCCATTTGTTAAGAGAGGCTCTCTGTTCAGCGGACGAACGGGCTAGTAAGGTGGGGGGATTCTGGTCCAATACATGAGTTAACTTCTCGGAACTTAAAACTATTTTGAAGTTCTGGAGCCAATCCTTGTAATTGGGTCCGATCATTCTATGGGTGTCTAGGATACGGACTAGTGGGTTGGATGCAGACATTTTTCTTTTTTCTGTAGAGAGTCAAAGTTTCTAATTAGATTTTATAATTAAGACTTGACCAATTTATTTAGGGATTTGATTTTTAAACAAATTAGCTCCCATTATTTTCTTGGATCCCTACACTCCCTTTGTAGAGATGCAAAAATCTCCATGATTACTGATTTTTAGTGGGTGGTGCAGTCCCACGAATTGACTCACACCTCACCTAATAGTTGTTGGTGATAGGTTAGCCAATAAGTGAACAACTCTTGTCTAATGATTCTCTAATCATGGTGCATCTAGGCTTGGTCTCTAACTCATGAATCTCACCGTACCCAGAATATTGATCCACTCCTTAGTTAAGTCAGACCCACATTTGCATAGATTGGATTCCTAATTGGGTCTCTCACCGTAACCAAAATATTGAGCCCAATCCATCCTCCAACCCGTAGCATCCAATGTCTAATAGACATGGTTGCATCTTTTCGATGCAACTGAACCACTATGACTAGCTGAGAACAATCAACCCTGGGAAGGGCCCGCATATCTACAATGGTGGAAGATCTTATACTTAATCTTTTCTTAGGAAGATTTGATTTAGGTCTCTTTAAACTTGACTTGACATAGCTATAACCATTATGACTAACCTAGTGGCATGGGTTAGCTTGAATTATTAGCCACCTTAGATCAGAACCGAGTTGACAAATATGGCCAGGTAAGTGAGATCGATGGAAGGGATATGCCATTAACTCGATAAGAACGCATTTGAGTCGAGTAGCTTCCAATTAAAAACCAATTGATCGTATCTACCAAACTCATCTTAGACACCAAATTATTGAGCCAGAACCAATTGGGTTAGCCTATAATCCAGACTCTAACCACTGAGCCTAATTAGGTCTTAACTTGATCGATCACTCATGTGACTTGACCTTGACCCAAACTTAATCCTATTAGGCTGGTCAATTTAAGCACTCTTGATTCCATCTAACCGACTCTTGATTCGGTTTGATCAACCGCTATATCTAATTGAGCTACCCAAGCCCAAACCCAATTTTATGAATATATCTTAGATCTGAAAATTCTCAATTTTAGACCTAATATATTTCATAATATTAATTCTTAATTAAGTTTAGGATTTATAAACAAAACATCTAAATAAAATCCTAGGATTTCAGGATCTAGGGTTTTACAAAAAATAAGTTTTTGATTTTTGATTAAAGATGAACACGCAGCATCACTACACATCATAAAAACACTCCATCGAATGGAAGGAGAGGATCTTTAAATCCTATTTCGTTCTTATAACCGGACGGCCAAGGAGAACACCTTAATCAGAAACATGATAAATCTATAAAACTAGTTAGATCTACATATATATCACATATATAAAAATTAATCTAACTTAAAAATATTTTTTGCATACATCTCATGTATTATATCATGCATATTTTCTGATCTAAATTATCTCATAAATATCTAACAAATAAAATTTAAATTGATCATATCAAATTAAAATTTATTCTAGATAATTTTGTATAACTATTCTACAACTAGTCTAAACATGCATCTATCATATCTCATATGAAGAAATTAAATAAATTTATTTTCTATTTTCTAAATCTAATTATAATATTTATAATATCAAAAAATGGTAAATAAATAGATCTAAAAATCATGATTAATTAAATTAAAATTATGATCATGTTAGACTACATATAGAATAATTCTATTCTTAGTGTAGTCATGCATCTCATACATCTTTAGATCTAGATTATTTAATTTTTAATTTTTTGATTTCAGATCTAATAACATCTCATGTGACATCTAAAATAATCTAATTATCATATCAAAAATAAATTAAAATCAGATCTAATGAGTTTTGGAACCTGGCTCTGATACTAGTTGAAGGAAAAAATCCTATTTTCTGGAATTAGGTTTGTTCAGATCTGATTGGATCAAGAGAGATATTTCAAAAATTTTTCTCTAAGATCCTAATCAGATCTGAGACTCTTCAGATCTAATCTTATTGATTTGATAAAAAAATTAAATAAAAATTAAATCTAATTTAATCATACCTTTGGTATGGGTAATCCTATTATCCTGTGATGATCTCGATATTTGCCTGAAGTTCTGGATGTAGCCATGCAAGCGCCTGGCTTCTACCAGTATCCACTCGGATAGGATCTGAAGATCTTCTCCTTCTCAATCTATCCTCCAAAAATCAGATCTAAATCTAACCTTGAAGGTCTTCAAAATGGCTTTTGAAGATCAGTCATTGTCTCTTGCAGTAGTGCTACCTTCTTCCTTTCCTGTCGCATTTCTCTTGCTTGGATCGCACCTAACTTATGCCCAAAGCCTCTTGGGTGTGGAGAGGAGAGAGAAGACCAGAGGGTGGCATGGAGAAGGAGGGAGAGGGGCTATGTGGCATGGACTAAGGCAGAAGCTCTTTCAATCTAGGCGCAGACAGGGTTTTTATAGACCCTGCTGCACCATGCAGTGCCACATCATCCCGGCCAATTATGACCCTTTGTGCAATCAGATCTAAATCTGATTGATGGGATAACATCATCTGATCTAATCAAATTAGAGTCCCTCAAAACTCTCTTTAGATGGCGCCAAGACTAGTCAAACAGGACTCCTTGGCACCATCTAGGTTGATTCCTTGAAGCAATTGGAGTCCCATATGTATGGGACTCCAATCCTTATCCACATGGGGTGCATGCCTCCCTAGGCATGCACCCTTTATCTATCTACCTTTTAGCAAGGGACAAGGGTCAAAGTTCTCTCCTATGGGTGCATGACATATGGGCAGATGTCTAAGTATTAAAGGTCAACATTTGACCAAAGTCCAAGGACAAGATTTAGCAGATGACAGAAAATGGCAAGTGTTGTCTCAAATTTATCTCATAAATTAAGACAACCCTTTTTTGACTTGGACAAGCTCTAGTCAGACTAAGTAAAGGTTCCTGAGTGAGCCCAAATACATTTGGCTCAGTCGAGACAAGCTTTAATAATTGTTAAAGGAGAACATTAGGCTCAATCGTATGCTAGCACGATTTTCTTGAACCTAATTGAATCTTATTCAAATCAATTGAACTGGGTTAGTCCAATTGATGATATCCAAATCTAAACCCTTGTTTGTGTGATCCAGTTAGGTTCAATTCCGTATGGTAATGGGATATGTCACGATCTCTATCATTGACATCATCGAAATACCTTTCGATGGATCAGAACTTTTCTGATTCAGGCAACTAGTATGATCGATTATCCAAATCATTCTAATTGCTTCCAAAATTCATCAATGACACCTAGCAACATATGGTGGTAACTCATCAGAACTGAAAATGAACCTCTCGATGTAGTTACCTATGTGATTAAGTTCCTCTATCTTGAGCCCCGACCAGATTAGGGTTAAGGTGATCTCATCAAACCCTAATATCCGTCATATGAATTAATCATTTGATTCAAGTCCAATGTGAAAATCCTAATAGAAACTCTTTCTATTATTTCACTCTGCCATGGCTATGGGTTTATGGACTCGATTCTCATGATCATCATAGGGCTGCTCCTCTTCTACCGAGATAGATAGATCCCCTATTGGTGCAATCCAATTCCCATAATGAACATGCTATAGCCAACATACACCTCAGAATTCTGAATGGCTAGGAGATCAAGTTATGGTGTAGTCAAACTATAACACTCTCAAGGTGAACTGTCGATGCACCTCAGGTCAAAGAACCAAACACACTACTGTAGTTTCGAGCCAGTCATCGACGAGAAGGTAGATTTTCTGATGACTGCTCGAGGTGGTCATGCTCAATGCTCTCGTTCTCTAACAAGTCCTATACTCTCACTCTAGTATCTTTACACTGTAGACTCAAGACTCATCTATCCTAAAGAAGCGATTGTACACCAACCTTCTGAAGGGAAATCCTAATTTTCCGGACCAGGTTCGTTCAGATCTGATCAGATCAAGAGATATATTTCAAATTTTTTTCTCTTTGATCTAGATTAGATCTAGGATATTTCAGATCTAATTCTTATTATTTTAATAATTAAAATAAAATTAGATAAATTAAATCAAATTTAATTTATCTTGAAGTGGGTAATCCTTTACTCGATGATGATCCTGTGAGCAGCGGATGGTTCTGAATCTAGCCACGCAAGTGCCTGGCCTCTACCGGTATCCACTCGAGCTAGATCTGGAGATCCTCTTCTTCTCTATCAAAGTCTCCAAAAATTAGATCTGGATCTGATCTGGAGGATCTTCAAAATGCCTTTCGAAGATCAGTAGTTGTCCTTTGCAGCAGCGCAGCCTTCTAGCTTTCAGTCGCCATTCTCTCGTCTGGATTGCACCAACCAAGGTCCAAAACACTTTTGGACATGGAGAGGAGAGGGAGAAGGTGGGTTTGGCATGGAGGAAGAGGGGAGAGGCAGCCTTGGTGCATGGGATTTCAATTTTTCAATTCAATTTTGAGTTGGGTGCAGGGTCTTATTTATAGACTATTTGTGATTCAACTCCTCTTCTTTCCAACCAATTACAACTCTTTGTAAAATTAGATCTAAATCTGATTGGTGGGAATAGAGTCCCCTGGATTTCTCCTTAGAGGGCGCCTAAGGTCAGTCAAAGTTGGTTCTTAGGAGAACTCTAACGGAATCCAAAAAGGAGATGGAGTCCCTGTCCAATAGGGACTCCCGGGCGCCTCCAACTTAGGCACACGCCAAGGGTGGCATGCGCCCTCCTCCTTGCCAGGTTCTAGCAAGGGGACAGGCCCCCACCAGCTCTCTAATAGGTGTGTGACACATGGACAGAAGTCAAAGTGTCAATAGTCAACATTTGACCAGTCAAAGGTCAACTTTTGACCAAAGTCAAAGGACGAAAAATGGCAGGTGACCAAAAATGGCAGGTAATGTCTTACAAAATAAGACAACCTTTTCTAACTTGGACAAGCTCCAGTCAGACAAAGTGAAGGCCTCTGATCGAGCACAAACTCCTTTGGCTCAGTCAGGACAACTATTTATGATAGTAAAAGAAGAACATTAGATTCAATCGAGTGCTAGCATGATTTCCTTGAACCTAATTGAATCTCATTCAAATCAATTGAACTAGATTAGTTCAACTGATGATCACTAGATTCAAACCCTTATTTGTGTGACCCAGTTAGGTTCAGTTCTGCATGGTAATGGGATATGTCATGATCTCTATCATCGACATCATCGAAACTCTTTTCGATGGATCAAAACTCTTTTGATTCGAACAGCTAGAATGATCGATCATCTAAATCATTCTAATTGCTCCCAAAATCCACCAGTGATACTTAGTAGTATATGGTGGCAACCCATCAGAGCTAAATGCGAACCTCTTGGTGCAGCTACTTGTGTGATTAAGTTCTTCTATCTTGAGCCTCGATCAGATTAGGGTTAAAGTGAACTCGTCAAACCCTAGTCTCTGTCATATGATGTAATCATTCGATTCAAGTCCAATGTGAAAACCTAAATAGAAACTTTTTCTATTATTTCACTCTGCCATGGCCATGGACTTCTGGACTTGATTCTCATGATCATCATAGGGCTGCTCCTCTACCACCGAGGTAGATAGATTCCATCTTGATGCTATCTAGTTCCTACAATGAACATGCTATAGCCAACATACACCTTAGGGTTCCAAATGACTAGGACATCGAGTAATGGTGTAGTCAAACTATAACACCCTCAAGGTGAACTGCCGATGCATCTCAGGTCAAAGAATCAGATACACTACTGCAGCATCGAGTCAGTCATTGACAATAAGGTAGACTCCCTAATGACTACTCGAGATGGTCACGCTCAGTGCCCTCATTCTCTAACAAGTACATGTACTCTCACTCCGGTGTCTCCATACCATAGACTCAAGACTCATCTACTAAAGAGAAGCGATTGTACACCAACTTTTCGGATGAATCACCATCCTCGTGATGATCCTATGGTCGGGAGCATTTTATGAATTAATAATGATTATTCATGTCTTAAATTTTCAACTCTTGAAAATATGAATTATCATTACCATTAACTCAAAGGATATATCACAGACACTAAATACACATATGTGATAGAAAATAATCCATTTTATTGATATTAGTCAAAATTATAATTTTGCCCCTAGAAGTGTATTACAAGTGTCAGCCAATTCTGGCTTTTAGGGCACATATATCTAACACCTTTCGAATCAATCACCATCCTCATGATGATCCTATAGTCAAGGGCATTTTATGAGTTAATAATGAAAATTCATGTCTTAAATTATCAACTCTTGAAAATATAAAATATCATTACCATTAACTCAAGGGATGTATCACAGACACTTTCAAATACACACTGTGATAGAAAATAATCCATTTTATTATTTATAGTCAAAATTATAATTTTGCCCTTAGAAGTGTATTACAAGTGTCAGCCAATCTGGCTTCTAGGGCACACATATCCAACAAAGTATTCCCAACCTTGATACTTCAAACACTCCCAAATCTCAAATCCTTTTTTTCAAAAATTCAAAATCCACTCTCCTACCCGCTGTTACAGCCCTAGAAGAGAGAGGCACGGGTGTAAATAATGGAGATGGTGAGGATGACGAAGAAGGAGGTTGAGGATCTTTAGTGGAGGCTTCTAGAGGAGGTGAAGAAGATTGAGATGACTTAAAGGGAGGATGATCTTGATGGAACTTTGTTCTTCGTTCTTCACCATGAATCCCTCTTCTTAGCAGTGTAACATGGTAAGCATGCTTAATTCAAGGAGTCACCCCTTGTTTCTTGTGTGCCATGGATCCAAAATCCCAGCCTAATGTAGTGGAAATGGGTTTCTAGGGAAAGGTTTTACGATTCCTAGGCTTTCCTTGATAGATGGCCAATAAACGAACCTAAAAGCTCTGTCGATCATTCCATTTTAAAAATAGAACTCTCGACAACTTAGTCGGCCTAGTTTTTTTATGAAGTAAAACTAAGTCGGCCTAGTACTAGGTCGACTAAGTTTTTCAGAAGAGAAAGTGGGACAGCTCAGTTTGGCACAGAGCTGAATTTTCTATGTTTCAAGGCTAGAAAAATATACAATTTATCATGCCCTTTTAAATAAGATAAAATATAAACAAATTCAAAGAAATTCATCATATAAACAGCAATCATTTCAACATTAAATGCTCATTTAGACATTTTTAACAAATTGGATCAAATAAACCTAATTGCTTTCTTATTGTAGAAAATCTTTCTTCATTCAAGGATTTTGTAAAGATATCTGCAACTTGATTTTTTGTAGGCACATGTTGAAGGATTATATCATTATTTTTGACATGCTCTCTAATAAAATGATGTCTAACTTCTATATATTTTGTTCTTGAATGTAATATAGAATTTGTGGTTAAATTTATGGCACTTGTATTGCAATATCGAATGGGAATGTTATTACAAGTAATACCTTAATCTTCTAGTTATTGTTTGATCCACAATAGTTGAGCACAACTCCCAGCAGTAATGTATTTGGCTTCTACTGTTAACAAGGCTACTGAGTTTTATTTTTTGCTAAACCAAGAGACCAAATTCACTCCTAGAAACTGACATGTACCACTTGTACTCTTCCTATCTAAGCAAAATCTAAATAACTATATCTAATTAAGTCTAATGAAAATTGTTTAGAGTACCATATATCAACATCTTGAGTATTTATTAAATATTTTAAAAAAATTTTAACTGCAACTACATGTGATTCCTTAGGATTTGATTGATAACGCATACACATGCATACACTAAACATTATGTCCAACCTACTTGTAGTTAAATATAGCAAAGATTTAATCATACCTCAATATAGCTTGGGATCTACTATTTTTTCTTTTGGATTTTGATCAAGCTTACAACTTGTACTCATGGGGGTGCCACTTTCTTTGATATTCTCCATTCCAAATTTTTTTAACATTTCTTTGATGTATTTGCTTTGGTTGAAGAAGATCTCCTCATTTGATTGCTTGATTTGAAGTTCAAGAAAAAAGTTGAGCTCTCCCATCATGCTCATCTCGAACTCACCCTGCATGAGACTAGCAAATTTTCTAAACAAAACCTCATTAGTAGTATCGAATATAATATCATCAATATATAATTATACAATCAATAAATCACTTGATTTTCTTTTAATAAATAGTATTTTATCTATATTACCTCTCTTAAAATCATTGTTTAGTAAGAACTTAATCTATCATACTAAGCCCTAGGTACTTATTTTAATCCATATAGAGCTTTCGTAAATTTATATACATGATTAGGTAACTTTTGATTTTCAAAGCTTGGAGGTTGTTCTACATAGACTTCTTCCTTAATTAACCCATTTAAAAATGCACTTTATACATCTATTTGAAAAAGTTTAAAATTCATGAAGCATGTAAATGCTAAGAGCAATCTAATAGCTTTAAGTCTAACTACGGATGCAAAAAATTCATCAAAATTAATACCTTCTTCTTGATTGTATCCTTGTATAACCAATCTAGCCTTGTTTCTAATTATATTATCCTTCTCATCAAGTTTATTTCTAAAGATCCATTTAGTACCAATTATTAAAAAGTTTTTAGATCTTTTAACTAATTTCCAAATTTTTTTCTTTGGAATTGGTTTAATTTTTCTTGCATTGCTAATATCTAATTTAGATCTTTTTCAACTTCTATTATATTTTTAGGTTCAAAATACGATATAAAAGTAAAGTGATTTATAGCTTCCCTAAGTGATGCTCTAGTTCTAATTCCATGAGATGGATCATCTATTATTAAATTTTTAGGATGATTATGATCATACCTCCATTCCTCTAGTAATTTGGATGTACCTTATCATCTTGAGATTGTGGCAATTCTTCTTCAACCTCTTGCTTTTTATCTTTTTTTTCTTGAGAGGGAGTATTTTCAAATGATATATCTTTTAATTTCTTTTCAAGAATTTCTACATTCACATCAAACTCTTCTTCTCTTATTTTAAGAGAGTTAGTTTCATCAAAAATAACATGCATGGATTCTTCCATAATTAATATTCTTTTATTAAATACTCTATATGCTCTACTATGTGATGAATATCCTAAGAAAATTCCTTCATTAGATTTTGCATCAAACTTTTCTAGTTTATCTTTACCATTTATTAAAATAAAACATCTACATACAAAAATTTTAAAATATGAAATATTGGTTTTCTTTTCTTTATAGAGTTCATAATGGAGTTTTTTTAGAATTGGTCTAATTAATACTCTATTTAGCACATAGCATGCAGTGTTATTAGCTTCCATCCAAAAATATTTTGATAGGTTGCTTTCACAAAGCATGATCCATATCATTTTAATTAATATTCTATTCTTTCTTTCTACTATCTCATTTTGTTGGGATGTCCTAGGTGCTAAAAAATTATAATTGATTTCATTTTTAAAGCAAAAACTTTCAAACTTTTGATTTTCAAATTCCATGCCATGATCACTTCTTATATACAAAACATTGCATTCTTTTCTTTTATTATTTTGTTAAATAGATTAATAAATATATCAAAAGTATTATCTTTATGAGACAAAAATAAAATCTAAGTATATCTTGAAAACTCATCGATTATAGCAAAGCCATATCTTTTTCCTCCAAGACTAGTAGTTGAAATTTGTTAAAACAAATTTATATGAAGTAATTCTAGAAGTTAAGTAGTCGAAACAATATTTTTTAATTTGAAAGAGAATTTTGTTTGTTTACCAAGTTGGCATGCTTTGCAAACTTTATTCTTTTCAAAATTTACCTTAGATAAATCTTTTACTAAGTCAAGTTTAATCAATCTAGCCAATGAATCCATGCTTGTATGATCTAATCTGTTATGCCAAATCTAACTTGATTCATTTATTTTAGCATTCATAGTAACAAGACACTCAATATTTTTATTTTTTAAGTTCATCAAGATCAACAATATAAATATTTTCATGTCTTTTTTCTATGAATTTAATGCTATCATATAAAGAACTAATTACAATATAATGAGATGATTTGAATGAAATATTAAAGTCTTTATCATAAAGTTGGCTTATGCTAAGCAAGTTATACATTAATCCTTCAACATATAAAATATTTTCTATACCAGTAGAGGATGTTATCAAGATGTTACTGAGATTAATGATTTTTTCTTTACCGCTGTCTCCAAATGTCACAACATCTCTATCTTTAGATTCAAGAGAGATAAATTATGATTTATCTCCTATCATATGCTTCAAGTATCCACTATCAAGGTACCATCTTCTCTTAGCTTTTTCGGATGCCAAGCACACCTACACAAGTAATCAAGTAAATTTAGGTACTTAAGCTAACTTGGCTTATTTGGGATTAGCACAAATGATACCTTTTAGAATCCAAATTTATTTTATCTTTGATTTATTTGAATTAAATGTTTGCATTCAATAAATTTATATCTAATTTTATTATATTTATAACATGTAATGCTTCTACCATAATTTTGAGATTTTGTATATACAATTTTTAAGAATTTTTGCTTTCTTGATGGATTATACCCTATAATGGTTTTATCAAAGGCCATCTTTTGATTTTCAATAATATTTTATAGATTTTTAGAGTTTAACATATATTTATCTACTATAGATCTTAATCTTGTCACTTCATCTTGTAAGGATACATTCTTTTCATTTGATTCATCTAGATTGTTTTGTAATTCCTTCATATCCTTTTTCTATTGGAGCTTTATCTTTATTTAAAGATTGATTCTCTTTTTTTAATTCTTTGTTCTTATGAGATAGCTTTTTAAAATCATAAAATAAATCATTAAAAGCTTCATACAATTCCTCAAATATAAATTCAAAAATTAAACCATCATTGATAAAGATTTGCTTTTTCTCCTCTTTGATATTCTTCTTCACTTGAAGAAGAATCCTCATCATTGCTTCATGTGGTTTTGTGTGCTTTCTTCTTTAATTCTTTGAGCTTTTCTTCAATAATGGATAGTCCATTTGAAAGTGTTCGAGTTTCTTACACTCATAGCAAATAATTTGATCCTTCTCTCACTACAAGAAATAAGATAATTAGCTAAGCAAAAAAAGCATATCTAAATATCCTAAAAGCATCACAAAAGAAAATTACTGACGTAAAATGCATTAGCAAAAAAGCATCGGCAAAAGGGGCGTCGTTGATTCCATTTACCCATGCTTAGAATTTTACATCGGCAAATTTACCGATGCTTACAAAAAGCATCGATAAAAACTTTTTTAGCGATGCAAAGCTAGTGTTGAAAATTATTAATTTACCTATGCTTAAAAAGCATCAGGCAAATATTTAGCGTCGCAAGCATTGCATCGAAAAAAGTTTCAGTTTACCTATGCTTATTAAACATCGCTAAAAGTCTCTCTTTTGCGATGCTAAGTTTACGTTGGAAAAAAATATTAGCAATGCAAGATAAGCGTAGGTAAATACATTTAGTAATGCTAATTAGCGTCGGTAAATGTCCCATAGCATCGCTAATGATGGCACGCGCGACATCCCAGCACGCCCTTTGGCGACGCTATGTAATATTTACCAACGCTAGTTAGCGTCGCTAAATATATTTACCTACGCTTATCTTGTATCACTAATTATCCTTTTACCAAAAAAAAATAATTACTTTTGTACCAATTTTTTTAATAATTTTATTTATAAACCTATAGACAAACAAACATATATAATATATACAATATATGTTAGATATGTGTGCCCTAGAAGCCAAATTGGCTGACACTTGTAATACACTTCTAATGGTAAAACTATAATTTTAACTATAAATAATAAAATGAATTATTTTCTATCATAGTGTGTATTTCGAAGTATCTGTGATATATCTCTTGAGTTAATGGTAATGATAGTTCATATTTTCAAGAGTTGAAAATTTAAGATATGAATTTTCATTATTAACTCATAAAATGCTCCCGACCGTAGGATCATCATGAGGATGGTGATTGATCCGAAAGGTTGGTATACGATCGCTTCTTTTGGATAGATGAGTCTTGAGTCTATGGTATAGAGACACCGAAGTAAGAGTACAGATACTCGTTAGAGAACAAGGGCACTGAGTGTGACCATCTCGAGCAGTCATGAGGAAGTCTACCTTCTCATCGATGATTGGCTCGAAGCTGCAGTGGTGTGTCTGATTCTTTGACCTGAGGTGCATTAGCAGATCATCTTGAGGGTATTATAGTTTACTACACCATAACTCGATCTCCTAGCCATTCAGAATCTTGAGGTGTATATTGGCTATAGCATGTTCATTGTAGGAACTGAATTACACCAATAAAAGATCTAACTACCTCGGTAGATGAGGAGTAGTCCTATGATGATCATGAGAATCAAGTCCATAAGCCCATGGCCATGGCAGAGTGAAATAATAGAAGGAGTTTCTATTAGGGTTTTCACATTGGACTTGAATCGAATGATTAATTCATATGACAAAAATTACGGTTTGATGAGATCACCTTAACCCTAATCCAATCAGGGCTCAAGATAGAAGAACTTAATCACACAGGTAACTACACCAAGAGGTTCGCTTTCAGATCTGATGGATTGCCACCATATACTGCTAGGTGTCACTGGTGGATTTTTGGAGCAATTAGAATAATTTGGATGATCGATCATACTAATTATCTGAATCAAAAAAGTTCTGATCCATCGAAAGGTATTTCGATGATGTCGATGATAGAGATCACGACATATCCCAATACCATATAGAACTAAACCTAACCAAATCACACAAATAAGGGTTTGGATCTGGATATCATCAATTGGATTAACCAAGTTTAATTGATTTGAATAAGATTTAATTAGGTTCAAGAAAATCATGCTAGCACACGATTTAGCCTAATGTTCTTCTTTAACAATCATTAAAGCTTGTCTCGACTGAGCCAAATGTGTTTGGACTCACTCAGAAATCTTTACTTGGTCTGACTGGAGCTTGTCCAGGTCAGAAAAGGATTGTCTTAATTTATGAGACAAATTTGAGATAACACCTACCATTTTCCATCACCTACTAAATCTTATCTTCGGACATTGGTCAAACATTGACCCTAGACTCTTAGACATCTGCTTATGTGTCATGCACCCATAGGAGAGAACCTAGAGACTTGTCCCCCTGCTAAAAAGTAGATAGGCAAGGGGCGCACACCTAGAGAGGCATGCACCCCATGAGGATAGAAGATGGAGTCCCATATAGATGGGACTCTAGTTGCTTTAGGGAATCAAATTAGGTGGCGCCAAGAAGACTTGTTTGATCCTGTCTTGGCGCCACCTAAGGAGAGTTTTGAGAGACTCTAATCTGATTGAATCAGATGATGTCATCGCACTAATCAGATTTAGATCTGATTGCACAAAGGGCCGTGATTGGCCAGGATAATGTGGCACTGCATGACACAGTAGGATCTATATAAACCATATCTATGCCTAGAATTTAGATCTCTGACTTTAGCCCATGCCACATAGCCCCTCTCCCTCCTCCATACCACCCTCTGGTCCTCTCTCTCCTCTCCATACCCAAAGAATTTTGGGCATGAAGAAGGTGCGATTCAAGCAAGTGAAAGACGCCAGGAAAGGAAGAAGGCAACACTGTTGTAAGAGACAACGACTATTCTTCAAAAGCCGTTTTGAAGACCTTCAAGATCATATTCAGATATGATTTTTGGAGGATTGATTGAAAAGAAAAGATCTTCAGATCTTGTCCAAGTGGATACTGATAGAGGCCAAGCACTTGCGTGGCTACATCCAGAACCTCAGACAAGCATCAGTATCATCACAGGATAATTGGATTACCCCAAAACAAAGGTATAATTAAATTAGATTTAATTTTTATTATTAGATCAATAAGATTAGATCTAAGGAGTTTCACATCTGATTAGGATCTTAGAGAAAAATTTTTGAAATATCCCTCTTGATCCAATCAGATCTGAACGAATCTGATCCGAAAAATAGATTTTTTTCTTCAACTGATATCAGAGCCAGGTTTCATAATTCATTAGATCTGATTTTAATTTATTTTTGATTTGATAATTAGATGATTTCAGATATCACATTATAGACTTAAGCAAGCATCTCAAAGCTGGAATATTCATTTTAATGATATGATCAAATTATTTAGTTTCATCAAGAACGAGAAGGAACCATGTGTTTTCAAAAAGGTCAATGGAAGCGCTATTGTCTTTCTTGTACTGTATGTGGATGATATCCTCCTTATTGAGAATGATATTTCCATGTTGACCATAGTTAAAATGTGGTTATCTAAAGAATTCTTCATGAAAGACCTAGGAGAAGCATCCTTTATTCTAGGAATTAAGGTTTATAGAGTTAGACCGAATAGGATGCTAGGTCTTTCATAGAAGATGTACATAGAGGAAGTGCTAAAAAGGTTTAACATAGAAAACTCTAAGAGGGGATTGGTACCCTTCAGACATGGCATTCATCTCTCCAAAAAAATATCTCCCAACACACCTGAGGAGATTGAGCGCATGAGCAAGATCCCTTATGCTTCAGCAATAGGGAGCCTCATGTATGCCATGTTATGTACACGACCTGATATAGCCCATACTGTGAGTGTCACGAGCAGATATCAGTCAAATCCAGATGAAGAATACTAGACTTCTGTGAAATGTATCCTTAAGTACTTAAGAAGAACTAAGGATATGATGTTGGTCTTTGGTAATAGAGAACTCCAAGTTCAAGGATATACAGACTCGGATTTTATGTCCGATATAGATGATCAAAAGTCGACATCTGGGAGTTTATTTATGTATAATGGTGGTGTTGTCAGTTAGAAGAATTCCAAGCAAACAGTGATAGCAGATTCCACCATGATAGCGGAGTATATTGCTGCATTGAAAGCTATGAAGAATACATTCTAGTACAAGAAGTTCACCGTAGAGATCGAGGTGATGCCATCGAATGCCATTCCTCTGTACTGCAATAATAATGGCGCCATAGCCCTTACTAAGGAGCCGAGGTCTCACCAAAAATCCAAGCACATCGAGCGGCGATACCACCTCATCCACGATTATCTTGAGAACGGTTACGTCGAGGTCAAGAGAGTTGACTCCACAGAAAATATGGCAGACCCACTTACAAAGCCGTTGGGCCAGCAGAAGATCGAAGCCCTCTTAAGAAGTTGGAACTTAGATTTATAGCCAATTGGTTTTAGGTCAAGTGGGAGTTTATTAGATATGTGTGCCCTAAAAGCCAGATTGGCTGACACTTGTAATACACTTCTAAGGGCAAAATTATAATTTTAACTATAAATAATAAAATAAATTATTTTTTATTATAGTGTGTATTTCAAAGTGTCTATGATACATCCCTTGAGTTAATGGTAATGATAGTTCATATTTTCAAGAGTTAAAATTTTAAGACATGAATTTTTATTATTAACTCATAAAATACTTCCAACCGTAGAATCATCATGAGGATGATGATTGATCCAAAAGGTTGGTGTACGATCGCTTCTTTTGGATAGATGAATCTTGAGTCTATGGTGTAAAGACACCAAAGTAAGAGTATAAGTACTCGTTAGGGAATGAGGGCACTTAGCATGACCACCTCGAGCAATCATGAGGAAGTCTACCTTCTCGTCGATGACTGGCTCGAAGCTATAGTGGTGTGTCTGGTTCTTTGACCTGAGGTGCATCGACAGTTCACCTTGAGGGTGTTATAGTTTGACTACACCATAACTCAGTCTCCTAGCCATTTGAAATCCTGAGGTGTATGTTGGCTATAGCATATTCATTGTAAGAATTGGATTGCACCAATAAGAGATCTATCTACCTCGGTAGATAAGGAGTAGTCCTATAATGATCATGAGAATCAAGTCCATAAGTCCATGGCCATGGCAGAGTGAAATAATAGAAAGAGTTTCTATTAGAATTTTCACATTGAACTTGAATCAAATGATTAATTCATATGACGAAATTAGGATTTGACGAGATCACCTTAACCCTAATTCGATAAGGGCTCAAGATAAAGGAACTTAATCGCATAGGTAACTGCACCAAGAGGTTCGCTTTAAATTTTGATGGGTTGCCACCACATGCTGCTAGGTTTTACTGATTGATTTTGGGAGCAATTAGAATGATTTGGATGATCGATCATACTAGTTATCTAAATTAGAAAAGTTCTGATCCATCGAAAGGTATTTCAATGATATCGATGATAGAGATCACGATATATCCCATTACCATATGGAACTGAATCTAACTGGATCGCACAAACAAAGGTTTGGATTTGGATATCATCAATTGAATTAACCCAATTCAATTGATTTGAATAAGATTCAATTAGGTTCAAGAAAATCATGCTAGTACATGATTTAGCCTAATGTTCTCCTTTAACAATTATTAAAGCTTGTCTCGACTGAGCCAAATGTATTTGAGCTCACTCAGGAACCTTTACTTGGTCTAACTGGAGCTTGTCCAGATCAAAAAAGGATTATCTTAATTTATGAGATAAATTTGAGATAACACTTACCATTTTCCATCACCTGCTAAATCTTGTCTTCGAACATTGGTCAAACATTGACCCTGGACACTTAGACATCTGCCCATGTGTCGTGCACCCATAGGAGAGAACCTAAGAACTTATCCTCCTACTAAAAAGTAGACAGGCAAGGGGTGCATGCCTAGGGAGGCGTGTGCCCCATGAGGATAGAAGATGCAGTCCCATATAGATGGAACTCTAGTTGCTTCAGAAAATCAAATTAGGTGGCACCAAGAAGACTTGTTGCTCAACCTTGGCGCCACCTAAGGAGAGTTTTGAGGGACTCTAATATGATTGGATCAGATGATGTCATCCCATCAATCAAATTTAGATTTGATTGCACAAAGGGCCATGATTGGCTAGGATGATGTGGCACTGCATGGCGCAGCAGGGTCTATATAAACCCTGTCTGCACCTAGAATTTAGTTCTTCTAACTTTAGCCCACGCCATATAGTCCCTCTCCCTCCTTACCACCCTCTGGTTCTCTCTTTCCTCTCCGTGCCCAAGGGACTTTGGGCACGAAGAAGATGCGATCCAAGCAAGTGAAAGGCACTAGAAAAGAAGGAAGGCAGCACTACTGCAAGAGACAATGGCTGTTCTTCAAAAGCCATTTTGAAGACCTTCAAGATCAGATCCAAATTTGATTTTTGAAGGATTGATTAAGAAGAAGATCTTCAGATTCTGCTCGAGTGGATATCGATAGAAGCCAGGCACTTGCGTGGCTACATTCATAATCTCAAGCAAGCATCAGGATCATCACAGGATAATTGGATTATTCAAAACAAAGATATAATTAAATTAGATTTAATTTTTATTTTTATTTTTATTATCAAATCAATAAGATTAGATCTGAGGAGTCTCAGATTTGATTAGAATCTTAGAGAAAAATTTTTGAAATATCCTTCATGATCCAATTAGATCTGAACGAATCTGATCCAGAAAATAGATTTTTTCCTTCAATATGTACACTATCTTCTTAATTCATCTTAATTCACACACACACACAAATATATATATATATATATATATATATATATATATATATATATATATATATATATATATATATATATATATATATTATTTATTTTTACAACAACACATATAGCAAAATAAGTATATATACAACTATATAAAATATCATATGAAAATTTATACATCCATATGAAAATTTATACAAAATAAAACTCTACATGCCAAACCATATCACAGACCTACAATAGATTAAAAAATAAAGTTAGTAAACTAATTATTTACTAAATCATGAAAATATATAGATTAAAAATAATATAAAATAATATCGATCATAAAAGGACACCCATCATCATCATCGGTGGAGTCATCACTGGATCAACTTCTTATTTCTAGTGGCTCCACGAGTCCTCCTAATTACTATATTAGCTATAACAAAATAAAAGTTTAAAATCAATTATTTATACATGATAAAAACTTAAAGTAAATTAAATATAAAAGACTATAATATATAAAATCAATCTATCATGGCAGGAGATGATGTGCTTGTCTTGGTAGATAGCTATTAAGATGAAGAGGTATCGATATCTTCATGTCAATCCTCCCTATTAGATTATCCTCCTAATGGCATAGTTTAAAATCAATTATTTATACATGATAAAAAACTAAAACAAATTAAATATAAAAAAATTATAATATATAAAATCAACTTGTTATGGCAGGAGATGATGTATCTACCTGATCAAAAGGCTGCTGTTGAGATGGAGATATACTGACATCTCCGTATGGGCCCCCTTGCCAAATCATCCTTCTGGTGGCATAGTTTAAAATTAATTATTTATATATAATAAAAAACTAAAATAAAAGTATACAAAATATTTAAATTATAACAAATAAAAGTAATATATATTGTGCCAATGGAATAATTAAATTAAATATTTTGAAGGATTATAATCAATTTATAAACTTTAGCAGGGATTAAATAGTAACACAAAAAATTTTATATAATAAATTTCTAATTATTTTTATTACAAAAAATATTTTTTAAATATTTTTAAATATTTTATTTATTTATCATTATTATTTTATAATATTTATTATTATTTTTATTAATAAATTATTAATTTTAAAAAAATAATTTTTAAGAAATAATTCTTTTATTTTTTTCCCTACCCGCTCCTTCACCCGCACGCCACAGCACCCGCCCACCCCCAAACCCCCGTCGCTCCGCCCCCGGCCCGCTAGCCATCGCGTCTCTGGCACCATCCCCTCGATCGTCCGCGCCACCCCCTGCGCCGGCCCCTCGATCGTCCGCGCCACCCCCTGCGCCGGCCCCTGGTCCCTCGGCCCGCCTTCGCGCAACCAGCCCCCTCCCCTCCCCTCGGACCCCGGCGGCCGTCCGCCCCCGGCCCGCCAGTCGTCGCGTCTTCGGCATCGTCCCCGGCCCGCCGGCCGTCGGCGCCACCCCTTGCACGGCCCGCCTCCATGCGACCAGAGCCCCTTCCCCTCCCCGTCCCCCTCGGTCCCCGACGGTCGTCCATGGGAACACAACCCCTCCCCCCGTCCTCCGCCCCCGGCCACTCGCACCCCGTGCCTCCGCCCGCGCTGTGCCCCCCCTTCCAGCCCGCGGCTTCACCCCCCACTCCCTCTCGGGCCCCGACGGCCGTCGCGGGAACACAACCCCACACCCCCTCAACCCGCGGCTTCACCCCACTCCCTCTTGGGCCCCGGTGGCCGTCCCGTGGAACACAACAGCCCCGTCCTCCGATGCCCTGGCCACCCGCACCGCGTGCCTCCCGCCCTCGCCACCCCCCCAGCCTGCAGCTTTCAACCGCGCTAGACCGCCCCCACTCTCAGCTCGCTGCTTCACCCTCGGGCCACGACGGCCGTCCACGGGAATACAACCCGCCACACCCCTGGTCCTTTGCCCCCGGCCACCCTTACCGCGCCTTCCCCACCCCTCCTTCTCTAGCTAGCTGAAATGAAATTAAAAAGAAGGGAAAATGCCTTACCTTTGATCGGGGTGGATCGGGAGTGAAGCCGAGCAGAGTGGGGGAGTGGGAGCAGTGGCAACGATGGTGGGAGCTGCAGCGGCAGCGGCAGCAACGACGCTGAGGTCTGACGGTGAGAGAGAGAGTGAGAGAGCCGAGGGAGAGAGGGAGCATGATCGGAGACGAAAATGGAGGAAAAAATAGGAGGGCGGGAGTGGGTTCGGCGGGAGATGAAAACGGACGAGGGAAGTCGGGAAAAGGATTTCGAGTTTTGTTTTTTCAAATATTTACCAACATAAAATTTACATACATGGAAAGCACAATTATCTACGTAAAAATTTTACATCGGTAAATAAATTATTTATTTAAACTAATTTAATATCAATAAATTTTTTATAAAAATTAAAAAATTAATTATTTTTTAATGCTAGTTTAGCATAGATAATTAACTTAATTACCTACGCAAACGTAAACCTCGATAAATGATCTCTTTACTTATGTAATATTTACATAGGTAAATATTTTTTTTTTTATTTTTTTATAAATTATTTGCCGACGCTAAATTTGTGCAGGCAAATGTTTCTTTACCTACGTAAATTTAGTATTGACAAATATTAAACTATTTACCGACACTAATATGTGTTGGTAAATAGGGCATTTACCTACGTAAGAATAGAGCGTCGCTAATTCAGCTCTTTACCTACGTAAATATTACGTCGGTAAATAATTTTATTTTTTATTTTTTTATTTTTATAAAATATTTACTTTTTTCAATCCAACACAGTAATGGGGATACAAAGACTATCTCAAGCAAGCTGAGCGAGGGAGAGGTGGCACATGGTATAGAGATAGGTAGAGCAAAGTAGAGGAAGAGTAGAGGCGGCGGCGGTAGTGGGGATACAAAGATTGTCTCGAGTGGGCTAATTTTTTTTTCAGTTTTCTCTAAATATGGTATAATTTTAGAATTTAAAGCTCATTTTTACTCTTCATTATCTAAATAATTATCGTTAGAGTATCATCACAGAAGTCTAGCTCGATCCCATACCATAGCTATGTCGATCAATAAAATTCGATTTTGATAGTCAGGAACAATCGCATGATGATCTGATAGATAGAGACCACTGATGAATCCAAAAACTTGCAGCGATGATCTCCGAGATATTTATAGCAGACTATCAAAATTTTACTTCAATCGACATCATTATCATGATCAATTTAGTACGGGATGATTTCAGTTATTAAATAAAAATGAGTGGTCAAAAAGGCTAAACAGCATTTCATTAAGATGATTTTTTAGATAAATAATCTTTGCTACTGTTTTCATCATTTATACGATGGCAATCATAAAATTCAAACCGTATGTATATGAACCATCCATGTTAAGTAGATCTTATAAAAACATAAGTATAATTACTTAAGGACCTTAAGAATGAATATCAAGAGATATAGTTTAGGATCTTTTATATATGTGCGGTTTGAATTTTATGATCATCATCATACAAAAGATCAAAATAGTAACAAAGATCATTTATCTAAAAAATTACTTTATAATCGAACGTCGTTTGGCCTTTTTGATAATTAGATTTTCATTTAAGCATCGGCAAATGACCTCTTTACCTATGCACTATTTATGTAGGTAAAGAGCATAATTACCTACATAAAAATTTTATATCGATAAATAAACTATTTACCTATGCTAATTTCGTGTCGATAAATTTTTTACAAAAATTAAAAAATTAATAAAAAAAATAACTATTTTTCGATGCTATGTTAGCGTAAGCAATTAACTTAAGTACCTACGCAAACATCAGCATAAGCAAATGACCTCTTTACCTATGCAGTATTTGCGTAGCTAAATAGTTTTCTTTTTTAATTTTTTATAAACTATTTACTGATGCTAAATTTGCATAGATAAATGATCTTTTCACTTATGCAAATTTAGCGTAGGTAAATATTAAACTATTTACCGATGCTAACATGCATAGATAAATAGGGCATTTAGATAATTTAGCATCGATAAATTATTTATAAAAATAAAAAAAATTTAAAAAAATATTTATCGATGCTAATTTAGCATAGAAAATAAGCCTAATTACCTACGCAATATGCAAGCGTAGGAAATTAGCCTTATTGCCCATGCTAATTTTGCATCGATAAATTATTTATATAAATTATTGGAGATAAACTCCGCTCCTGCCAAAGTCTAGTCTGATGCTCAGCCTAATACAACCAATAGTCATGAAAAAACTTCAGCGGACGAGTCTTAGCCGAACTCCTTCAACCGACCGAACTTCTTAGCAGTCGAGCACCTTCCGAACTCTCTAGTGGTCGAGTCTTAGCCGAATCCTCTTGACCGATCAAACTTCTTAATGATCAAGCTCCAGTCAGACTCGTACAGAAGCCAAACTCCCTCCGCACTCCTCTAGTCAGACGCCCATGGGAGCCAAACTCCCTTCGGTTATCTCATCCAGTCGTACTTCTCCTTCGATCGAACTTCTCAGCGATCGAGCTCCAGTCGGATCCGTATGGGAGCCAAACTCCCTTCGCACTCCTCCAGTTGGACACCCACGGAAGCCGAACTTCCATCGCACTTCTCCAATCGGACGCCTACGGAAGCTAAACTCCCTCCGCACTCCTCTAGGGGCTGAACTCCTTTCGGACATCCTCTTCGTTCGAACTCTTTCTGGATGATCCCCTCCAGACGTATCCCCCTTAGGAGTCTGAGCTCCCTTGAAATGGATATACGCGAGGTTCTTCACCAACCAACATCTACTCTCTTGAACTACGACTATCGAACCTCGATAGTATGATCGCCACTACCAGCCTGGCGGTACCTCTTCCTCTGTAACAAGCCCAATGCGGTCCACGATCGGATGACATGGCCACCACTATCAGTCGGATGATGTCGTTCTCTCCATAACAAGCTCCATGCGGTCCATGGTCGGACGATATGGCTGCCACTACCAGCCTGATGATACCTTTCTCTCCGTACTGAACCCATGCGGCCTAGAGCGGCCCGCTATCAGATGGTATGGTCATCACCATCATTCAAGCTCCATCTATAAAAGGGATCCTTTAGATACATTTTCTAGAAGCTCTCCTCTTCCCTCTAAAATTCTGCCAAATTCATTTCTGAGCACTCCATTTCTGTTGGCCAAAAGAGCTGACTTGATCGTTGGAGGATCCTGTCAGAGCCACCACCATCAACTCCAGATGGAACTTTATTTTACAGATCACCGACGGCGATCTCGTCCTTCTTTACTCTAGGTTGATCTCGCATCAATCAAATTCTGCACCAACAGAATTGGTGCTAGAGGAAGGGCCACCTCTGTTCTTGAGATATTCTTGAGGTCTTCTTGTTCTTAAAAGAGTGCTCAGCGATGATCTCTCTCCTTCCTCTCTAGAGATTTCTCTTCTTTCTCTCTAGAGTTTTTTTCTGAGAGAAAATGCCTCCCAGAAGAGCTTCGATCTAATGATCGATGGCCTTCGTGGTCCGATCCCATCTAGATTCATCTGCTCTTGCTTCAGTCCCGACAACTTAGGTTCCATCTATAGCCATGGTAGATGTAGAGCAGTTCAACCTACTAATGCAGTGGATTCAGGGCCTCATCGAGATGGTGCAGGCCATGCAGCAGCCCCCGACGGTGACTCCACCAGAAAACCCATCATCAGGATGTCGAAAATCGGCTTCAAAAAAGAGTACTCAGGCTAGCGTACCCATCACTCTTGGAAAGGAAAAATAGAGAGCAGAGGATCTGCGTTTGGATCATGATTCTTCTTTGGAAGCCCCATAAGATCTGCAACCAAGATGACACCCTCGATCACAGACTGCGGAAGATGAACCGATGGATTAAGAACTCCACCATGTCACCCAGCTCGTTATGATGATGTCTGCACTGATCCTTTCTTTTCTTCTCGAATTATGCAAGAGCCTATTCCACCGAACTTTAAGCTCCCTCAATTTGAAAGCTACGATGGAACCTCTAATCTAGTCAATCATTTGAAGGCCTTCCGGACCATAATGCTACTCCATGGCACACCAGACGCCATATTATGCCAAGCTTTTTTATCTACCTTAAAGGGAGCGGCAAGAAATTGGTACTCAGCATTGAAGCCAGGTACGATCTTCTCTTTTGACCAGATGAGCCATCAATTTTTCGTCAGCAGTTGACGTCCGCATCGAGGTTCGGATTTTTTGATGAATGTCAAGTAGAAGCAGGAAAAATCTATCCAGACTTCTGTCATCTAGTTTAACGCTACTGCTTTGAAGGTCTAAAATCTGGATCAGTTTGTTGCCATGGCCGCACTCAATGGCAGCCTTCAGAAGAATGACTTGCTGTTCTTCCTGGAGAAGAAGTATCCTAAAGACTTCATTGATCTGTTAGCTCGGGCTGAAGATTATGCCCGAGTTGAAGAGGCCTTCAAGGCCAAGAACGAAGAAGCCTTAAGAGAGTGGCGGACAGATGAGTCTAATAGACCCACTATCGATGGAGGATCGAGTGAAGTTTGACCGCGCTCATAGACTCCCTCCGGACGCAAGTGAGCCTGAACTCCTCGAGCTCGTCATCAAGGAAGCTCAGACAGAAGGACACGAAGAAGTCCTCCTTTCGAAAGGTTCCACAATCATGCCCTCCTAACGCTTCTCAAACTCAAGTTCTGATGAAAATTAGGAGTCAGCTATCAAGATCAGAGGAATTACGATCTCCTCCAAACAAGCATAATCGAAGCAAATATTGTCTCTACCATCGTGACCACGGCCATGATACTGAGGAATGTATCCAACTTCGAGATGAAATCGAGGAGCTCATCATTCAAATATTGGCTCACCTGCAAGAGTTGTTTAGTAAATAGAGTCGTGCAGCCAAATATCAAGTCACTGAAAGATTGTTTAAGGCTCAGATGCGTGATGGACAGTCGGTCCAAGATTATTATCTGATGATGATTAAGAACTTAGAAGAGCTTGAAAGGCTCGGTGTCAAGTTAGATCAAGATTTGCATATTGATAAAATTCTATAGTCCTTAACTAATGCATATGGGCAGTTCATCATGAACTACCATATGCATAAACTTTGGAATATCTTGGCTGAGCTCATAAACATGCTGGTTACTACTGAGTTTTCTATGAAAGGTTTTAAAGGCTCGGTACTTACTATGGAGCGGACTTCTTTCGAAAAAAAAATTTTGGAAAGAAGAAAAAGTCTGTAAAGAAATAAAAGGTGGATGGTGGGAAGAAGAAGAAGGCAGAGCCGAAGAAGAAGGCTGCTGACAAAAAATAAAATTTCTATTGCAACACTGACGGTCATTAAAAGCGAAACTATCCTTTGTACCTGGCTAGCCTGAAGAATAAGAAGGAGGCAGGTCCTTCTAGAGGTATGCTCGTTATAGAATTTAATCTTATAGTTTCTTCTGCATCCAGTTAGATGCTTGACTCTGGTTCTAGTGCTCACTTATGTACTTTTATGCAGGATCTTGAGGATAGCAGGAGGCTGAGGGATGATGAGATGATCCTACGCATTGAAAATGGAGCAAGAGTTGCTACTATGATCGTGGGAACCTATCCTCTATGATTATCGTTAGGATTAGATTTAGTTCTTAGATACTATTTTTATGTAACTGCAGCAAGCAAAAATTTGATTTCTATATCATGTTTAGTATAAGAAGGCTATGTAATTAGTTTTCTTAAGGATCATTATAATATTCTTTATGAAAGAAATAAAATTGCAAGTGGTTTTCTTATAAATGGTCTCTATTAGTTATATATTGATGTTTCTATTTTTAATATCGAGCAAAATATGAATTTCATATGATCAAAATGACCTAGGGATAGTGTAAATGATAGATATCTTTAGCACCCTAGGCTAAGTCATATAGCAGAAGATAGGGTTAACAAATTGTAAAAATTCGAGCTATTGAGTCTGTTGACTTTGGAGTCATATCCGATTTATGAATCATGCCTTCATGGCAAAATGACCAAGCTTCCTTTTGTAGAATATGGAGAAAGGGCCATAGACCTACTTATCCTAGTACATACTGATGTATGCAACCCATTTGATGTGCTGGTTAGAAGCAATTATGTCTACTTCATTACCTTTATTGATGATTTATCTTGGTATGGGTATGTGTATTTGATGCGACGTAAGTCTGAAACTTTTGAAAAGTTTAAAAAATTCAGACTCAAAGTAGAAAAATAAATAAAAAAATTCATTAAGATTTTTTGATTAGATGGAGGAGGCGAATACCTTAGTCGAAAATTTCTAGACTATCTTAAGGATAATGGCATAGTCTCTCAATGGACTTCATCTAGAATGCCTCAACTTAATAAAATTTTAGAATGAATAAATCAGACCCTATTAGATATGGTCCGATCCATGATGAGCTTCACGAACCTTCCTGAGTTTCTTTGGGGACATGGTCTCTTAACCGCTATATATTTACTAAATAGGATTCTGATAAATACCATAAATTTATCTATAAAAGCATTAATTTATCAATTAATTTATGCTTATTTTTAAAAATTAATAATTAATTAATACATATTTTAAAGAAATTCATATTTTTATTAATTAAAAAATTATTAAAAAATAATAAAAATAAAAAAATAAAATTTTATTATCAATGGAAAGAGCTCATTTTTTTGATCATAACGAAATAAGTTTGAAGAAAAACCGAGCTAAAACGAAGAAGATATGAATTTCTAAATAAATAAAATAAATAAAAATTAAATCAAAAAAAGAAAACAACTCAGCTGGCTCCGCAAGCCAAGCCAAGCCATTAAAGCCGATTCAACTGCAGAAGCCACCAACCAGTCCACGATCTAGGTATGGACCACCAGCTCAGCAGACACCGATGAATCACGGAGTGACATGTGGCGGACCTAGACCCTTAAAGGGTCCTTAGAAATTTATCGTGGCTCACAGGGCAATCTGGTCTTTTCACTCGGTGAGAGGAGCACTGATTGACTGCGGTGTGCGGTGCTGCTGGTCCATGTGGTCCATGGGAATAGTAATTATACCATCGAATGGCTTTGGTAGCTTGCGGTCAAGATCGGACAGTGGAGGGAGTTTTTCTACATCAGACTTCACATGGATCGCCATCCAATGGCAGCACTCGATCCAGGGGATGATCTGACGGTCCAGAATGCTCCCGATGGTGATCAGAACTCTCGATGCATGATTAGTGGCTAGATTTCCTCCATCAATATATGATCGAACAGCTAGAATTTAATCCGACCTGATCTGGGCTGATACACATCCAATTTTGATGATTTTTGGATCGTTGGATTCTTATCAATGGTTAGATTTTATTCAGAGCAATAGAATTCATCTAAGACTCTTTTTAATTCGATTTTCACTTAAATTTATTCATATTTTGACGATCAAAGAGCTTCTTAGTCCCACATTGCCCAAAAGAAAACTCTCCAGCCCTCCTAGCTCTATAAAAAGGACCTCAGGCCTCTAGAAATTGATATCTTCGATCAAGGTGAAGCTTTCTTACAGGGTGAAGCCAGGCTATGGATCAATGGCTGCTTCAAAGCAATGGGTGCCGGAAATAAGAGCTAGGCTTCTACACCATCTTTCCATCAATGTCGATCCAAGATCAAAGATCAGCCTATTTTATTTTTTTTTTAATTTTATGTATTTAAATTATAAACTTTTTAATATAATATTTACTTTTATGCTCTTTAATTTTATACTCTTTATTTTTATTATAATTTAATTTTTATATTTTAATTATTATTTTTTATTTTATTGCAAGTAGATGCTAAGATCTAATTAGTAGATCTTAGTACCGAGTTTAAATTTTTGCACCTTTTAATTTTAATTTTTTTTATTTTTCGACTTCACTTTTGATTCCAAAACTCTTCTCTTTTCTTTTTCTTTTATAAAATTAAAGATTTCAAATCTAAAAATACTACCTTTCCTATGGATTCGACCCGACTCACTACTATCTATGAATTTTTAATTATTTTAAGAAGTCAGATTAAACTGATAAACATGGTGTCTTAACGACAACATTGCGTTCCTATCAAGTTTTTGGTGCCATTATCGGAGATTATTTTTGATTTTTAATTTTAATTTTTTTAATTTATTTTAAATAAATTAAAAATAATTTTGATAAATGCATCAAGTTTTTGGCGCCGTTGCTGGGGAAGGCACGGACATTAAATTTTTGATCTCATTGATTTTTCTATAAATAAATTATAAATAAAATTTTTATTTTCTTATAAATATTGCTTGCTAATTTTTTTTTATTATTTTATAGAAAAAGAGATTAAAGAATAAAAAGAATCATGAGTTTTGCTTGGTGAGATCAATCCTAACCCTAGTTCTCTTCCCTTTTTATTTTATTTATTTATTTATTTTATTTTTAAATTAATTTTAAAAAAATATTTACTTAAATCTAATTATAAAAAAATCTCATGATAAGATTAGAAATTCTAACTATTTAGAGCATGCATCATATTAGTTTTATTTTTATATTTATTTTTTTTCTGATGATTGCTGGAGGTAAGGTAAGCCTTTTAGAATTCAATTAGTTGCATGCATCTAGTTTAAATTGCATAGAACTCTTTGATTGAAATTTTTTTATGTGTGCATATTCATATTAAACTAAATTAAGGGCACAACCCAATTAAACAAGATAAGATGGAAATTTGATCATCCTTCCTTAGCCCACAAACAACCAACCAGCATCCTGCATTGACCTAAGCCTTTAATTTTAAAATCAAATAGACATCAACCCTAGGAACTCGAGCTTAATAGGATAAGAATCCCTAAGAGTTGAACCAGGTTAGGATAAGTCAATTTGATTGGTGTCTAGGAAAGTAGTTCAGGGACGATTGGGCCCAAAGAAAGGTGGTTTCTAATTGGTTCCATTCGCTTATCTAGTCAAGTACAATTGGTGTCTAAGGTAAGCAATGGAGGGACTCCCACCGACCTTACACTTATCTAACTAGTTGATTGGCTGATCTTACAGTTGGAGAACTTGAAGGTGACCTTGGCAGTTAGGAGCTATCTAGATCTAGGATAACCATGTCAGGATTGATTGATCAACTTGATTGCTATCCAACATCAAACCTAATTAAATCTAATTCTTTTCTCTCTTCTTTCCAGGACTCCTTAGGACCTTTTCTTTAGAACTCTTCTTTCTTTCTTCTCCTTTCTTCTTCAAAAATAAAATAAAATAAAAATTAAATTAAACTAACTAAAAAATATATTAAAAATAATAATTAAAATAATAATAATTTTTAAAAATAATAATAATAAAATAATATAAAAAAATTTTAAAAATTTTTTGAACCACACGTTAGGGTTGCACTAGTGCATGCATGGTAGAAAATTGCTTTACCTGATCTAGTTGAACCCAACCATAAAATTAAAAGGCTGAATTGTATTAAACTCGATAATCAAATGGTTGAAAATGTTAGAGAACCACCTAAGCAGATGAAGAAATACTTTATTCCTTCCACCTATAATCCATCAACTTGTATCCAATTACCTAAAATTCATGCTACCCACTATGAGATCAAGCTGACTACAATTCAGATGCTTCCATCTTTCTATGGAAACACTAATGAAGATCCTTATAAACATCTGAATGAATTCTTAGAAATATGCTCTACAGTGACAATTCAAAATTTAACTAATGATGCCCTCAGACTAATATTATTTTTCTTATCATTAAAAGATAAAGCCAAGTACTGGCTTGGCACAATAGGGAGACCAATTAAAACTTGGGCTGATTTGTAAAGTGAATTTTTTAAAAAAATTTACCCCATAGGCTGAACCAATACTATGAGGTGAGCTATCACTGAATTTGCTCAGCTTCTAGGAGAATAGATTCATGAGTCATGGGAGAGACTTAAGAAACTTCTTAAAAAATGCCCACACCATGGTCTATCTAAGTGGCAAATAGTTCAAGATTTCTATGAGGATTTAGGAGATCAATACAGACAGATAGTAGATGCATCCTGTGGAGGTGCATTCATGAACAAGAGTGAGGATGAAGCCTATACCTTATTTGAAATTCTGAGTGAAAACTCAATTAACCATGCTTCATTGTCTTTCTACCAAACCTGGACAGGGATCCATGAATTTAAACATCTAGAATCTAGTCCTAAGACTGATTCAAATTTGATAAATAAAGTAAACTTTCTTGCTCAGAAATTAGATCAAGTCCTAACCCTAGGTCAATAATCTCCTGCATAATTCACATTATCTTTTAATTATCAAAAGATTTGTTCAGTCTGTGCTAACCCAACCCATCATGTGAGTGAATATCCTATGACTGCATAGTTTCCATCTTTTATCCAAGAACAAGTCCAA
The DNA here is from genome assembly GCA_006176705.1 of Cocos nucifera. Classification (NCBI taxonomy): domain Eukaryota; kingdom Viridiplantae; phylum Streptophyta; class Magnoliopsida; order Arecales; family Arecaceae; genus Cocos; species Cocos nucifera. Next base: position 105,947 of record QRFJ01002364.1, read on the forward strand.
GCTGCTAAGGGCTATCCTAAGCTGGTTAATGATCTATTTTTAAATTCATATAACTCTGGCTGGAGAAACCATCCTAATTTTTCTTGGAAATCACAATAGGCTCAAGCTCAAGTCCAAACTCCATCAGTGCAAAATTATCAGAATAGACCTCAATACCAGAACTATACTTATAACAGAGGTCAGCCTAGTAAGCCTTTCCAGCCACCACATCATAATCAGCCCTCATACCCACCTCTTCAACAGACCAATCTAGCTGATGATAGATTTAACCAACTTCAACAATTGATTCTGACTCAATAGCAATCTATCATCAGGTTAGAAGTTCAAATAGGATAATTAATTGAGTCTAACATGAGGAGAAAACTAGATCAACTACCGAGCTTACCAATTTCAAACAACCCACCTAATGTCCACCAACTATCTGGACCAAGTTATTAATTTAATGTCTCACTTAAGAATCCCCAATTTAAGAATGCCAAAGTAATTTCTGAACTTAAAAGCTATAGAATTCTTATGGACCCATACCAAGATCAGGTGAAAGAGGCTAGTACCGATGCTAGCCAAAATAAAAATTTAGAGAAATTGGTTAGTATTGAGACTAACCACATAGAAGAACTCGAGTCAGAAATTAGTACTGATGCTAGTTCCAATTTAAATGAGATAGAAAAAGAGGAAGAGAATAGATGATTTATGTGAGACTTATAAACTTAATGTCCTATTCCTTTCAACCCTAGAAGCCGGTTCTTCTTACAAAAATCAAGAGGCATGTAATAAAATATCAATGGAGTTGTTTAAGCAAGATCACATTAATTTACTTACAGAATTAAAACCACCTTTAATCACCATTCCAGCACCCATTGAATCAAACTTAACTCCTAATACAAAAATTTAATTCATGAGCATTTTAGAAGAATAAATAGGAGAAATTTTTAATAAACATGAGTCTGAAAATGGAATCACAAATTATGTTCCTAAAATTAATAATGAATATATCAATAATGGGATTTTAAATCAACTTTCTAAGATTGAAAATCCAAAATCATTGAAATTTATCAATCCAGTATTTGATACAGGATAGTTAAGCTGCATTGTGTCTGACTGAAGATGATAAACTTAACGCTTGTTGGAAGACAACCCAATATTTAGTTTTTCATCTAATTTATCTTTTTAGTTTATTTTTTTTAGGATAATTTGAATAAGCTAAAGGGAGAGCTTAAATTTTCAAAGGCATGTGCTGGACCAAAATATAGTTAGGTGTATTCTTTCATGTTCTTTATTATACCCTTTATTTTTTCTTCTTCATTGAGGATAATGTCGATTAAGTTGGAGGGAGAGAAAAATAAAAATTTTAAAATTTTAAGTTCTCAAAAAAGTTAGTATTTAGTATTTAGACACCTGATTATGCTTAAGAATTAAATTAAACTAAGCATTTTTAAAAAAAATTAATGCACAGATCAGAGAATCTATGAGATATTGAGGAATCAAGTATTAAAAAAATTTAATAAAGAATTAAGTCTAGAACATAAAAAGCTTTTCTTTGAGCATTTCTAATTTTTTCTACTAGCATCAAAGAAAAGTCTACTTTTTATAGGCTTATGTAGGATAACTATATGTTTCTTCATATAAAAAAATTAAATAAAATAGTTTTTATATAAAAAATTAAATAAAATAATTTTTAAATACTTCTTACTGAGTAACCAGGCCTCTTTGCCTAAGCAACCATTGAATTTTGCATCAAAAGATGGGAAGGACAAAGAAGCTCATTGTAAAGCTAGTCTTAACTCATAGCCTATTTGATTTGAGCTAGTAAGCCCAAAGGGTATTCTATACCTAGTACCCTAAAGCCAACTAGTTTGGGAGTCATTGATCCAAGACTCGCTACATGGATCAAATAGAAAGCTTAATGAGTTAAGACACTCAATAGTGGTACAACTTTAAAAAAAGAAAAATATATTGATTTTCCATCGAGTAACCGGATCTCGTTGCCTAAGTAAGCAATGATATTCGCATAAAAAATTGGGCAATGTAAAAATAAAAATCAATAAATGAAGGATAGAAGTAGTAATACACTTGTCTATATGAAAGTTTAGACAAATCAAAGATAAAGGTAGGATAATTTAGAAAAAAGTTCAGAAAAAATTAATGTTCTTTACTTAATTTTTCTATTGATAAGTATTAATACCCCAATGATATATCTCACTTAAGCTCTACTGAATATCAATGACCATTTTGAAAACTACTTAGGTAAAATTCGAAACTTTAAAGTTAAAAGGTATTTAAAACTAAATTCTCTCTTTACTCGAGGATGAGCAAAGCTTAAGTTGGAGGATGTGATAAGTACCATAAATTTATCTATAAAAGCATCAATTTATTAATTAATTTATGCTTATTTTTAAAAATTAATAATTAATTGATACATATTTTTAAAAAATTCATATTTTTATTAATTAAAAAATTTATTAAAAAATAATAAAAATAAAAAAATAAAATTTTATTATCAATGAAAAGAGCTCATTTTTTTTATCATAATGAAATAAGTTTAAAGCAAAACCAAGCTAAAACGAAGAAGATATGAATTTTTTAAAAAATAAAATAAATAAAAATTAAATAAAAAAAATGGCTCTGCCGACTCCGCAAGCCAAGCTGTCAAAGTCGACTCAGCCGTAGAAGCCATCAGTCGATCCATAATCCAGGCGTGGACTGCCAACTTAGCAGACACCGACGAATCATGGAGCGACACATGGCGGACTTAGACCCTTAAAGGGTCCACAAAAATTTATTGTGGCTCATAGGGCAATCTGATCTTTTCACTCGATGATAGGAGTACTGATTGGCTGCGATGTGTGGTGTCGTCGATCCATGCGGTCCATGGGAATAGTAATTGCACCATTGGATGACTTTGGTAGCTTGCGGTCAAGATTGGATGGTGGAGGGAGTTTTTCTACATCAGACTTCACACGGATCGCCATCCAATGGCAACGCTCGATCTAGGAGATGATCCGATGATCCAGAATGCTTTCGATGATGATCAAGACTCCTGATGCATGATCAGCGATCAGATTTTCTCCATCAATGCACGATCAGACGGTCAGAATTTAATCCGACCTGATCTGGGTTGATACACATTCGATGATTTTTGGACTGTTGGATTTCTATCAATGGCCAGATTTTATCTAGAGTAATAGAATTTGTCCAGGACTCCTTTTAATTTAATTTTCACTCAAATTTCTCCATATTTTGATGCCATATTTTGATGCCAAGGTAGATTAGACTTGAGGAGAAAGTCTCCAATAAAAATTGAGCTAAGAAACTTATGGAACCCAATCAAAATATGGAGAAATTTGAGTGAAAATCAAATTAAAAGGAGTCCTGGATATTCAAAGAAAAAGATAGGTGCCGATGGAAATGTAGAGACATTCAAAGCAAGGCTCATAGTGAAAGGGTATAGTCAGCGTAAAGGCATTGACTATCAGGATATTTTTTCATCAGCTCAAATTCATCCGCACATTGCTTGCTATTGTAGCCTATTTCGATTACAAAATATGGCAGATGGATGTGAAAATGATGTTCTTAAATAGATATCTTGAGGAAGATATCTATATGGAATAGCTGCTGAATTTTACATCCAGTGATAATGATCATAAGGTATGCAAGCTACAAAGGTCCATATATAGACTTAAGTAAGCATTTCGAAGCTAGAATGCTCATTTCAATGATGTAATCAAATTATTTGGATTTATCAAAAAATGAGGAGCCCTATATTTTTAAAAAGATCATTGGAAGCGCTATTATCTTTCTCTTATTGTACGTGGATGACATCCTTCTAATCGCGAATGATATTTTCATGTTGACTATAGTTAAAATATGATTGTCTAAGGAGTTCTCTATGAAAGATCTAGGAGAGGCATCCTTTATTATGAGAATTAAGGTCTATAGAGATAGACCGAATAGGATGCTGGATCTCTCATAGAAAATGTACATAGATGAGGTGTTGAAGAGGTTTAGTATGAAAAACTCCAAGAGGGGTTTAGTACCTTTTAGATATGGCATTCATCTCTCCAAGAAGATGTGCCCTAGCACACCTGAGAAGATTGAACGCATGAATAAAATCTCTTATGCTTTAACAATAGAGAGCCTCATGTATGCCATGCTATGTACACGACCTGATATTACCCATGCTGTGAGTGTCACAAGTAGGTATCAGTCAAATCTAGGAGAAGAGCACTGAACTTCTATGAAATATATCCTTAAGTACTTGAGAAGGACTAAGGATATGTTTCTAGTCTTTGGTAATGGAGAACTCCAGGTCTGGGGTATACAGACTTAGATTTTATGTCCAACATAGTTGATCAAAAGTTAACATCTGAAAGTTTATTTACTTGTAATGATGGAGCTGTTAGTTGGAAGAGTTTTAAGTAGACAATGATAGCAGACTCCACCATGAAAGCAGAGTATATTGCCACATCGGAGGCTACAAAGGAGGCATTCTGGTACAAAAAGTTCACCACAGAGCTTGAAGTGATGCCATCAGATGCCATCCCTCTGTACTGCGATAATAATGGTGCCATAACCCTAGCTAAAGAGCTGAGGTCTCATCAAAAATCTAAGTACATCAAGCGGCAATACCACCTCATCCTCGATTACCTCAAGAAGGGATACATCGAAGTCAAGAAAGTCAACATTGTAGACAATGTGGCTGACTCGATGACAAAGCCATTGAGTCAGCAGAAGATCGAAGCCTACCTTGAGCAGATGGGACTTAGATTTGTAGCCAATTGGCTTTAGGTCAAGTGGTAGTTTATTAGATGTATGCCCTAGAAGTCAGATTGGCTGACACTTGTAATACACTTCTAAGAATAATTTTATAATTTTAACTATAAATTAATAAATAAATTATTTTCTATTATAGTGTGTATTTAAAGTGTCTGTGATATATCTTTTGAGTTAATGCTAATGACAATTCATATTTTCAAGAGTTGAAAATTTAAGACATGAATTTTCATAATTAACTCATAAACTACTTTCGACCGTAGGATCATCTCGAGGATAGTGATCGATCTAGAAGGTTGGTGTATGTTCACTTTCTTAGGATAGATGTGTCTTGAGTCTATGGTGTGGAGACATCAGAGCGAGAGTATAGATACTCATTAGGGAATGAGGGCACTGAACATGACCACCTCGAGCAGTCATAAGGAAGTCTACCTTCTCATCAATGACTGACTCGATGCTGTAGTAGTGTGTTTGATTCTTTGATCTGAGGTGTATCGATAGTTTACCTTGAGGATGTTATAGTTTGACTACACCATAACTCAATCTCCTAGCCATTCGAAATCCTGAGGTGTATGTTGGCTATAGCATGTTCATTGTAGGAATTGGATGCACCAATAGAAAATCTATCTACCTCGGTGGATGAGAAGTAGCTCTATGATAATCATGAGATTGAGTCCTTAAGCCCATGACCATGGTAGAGTGAAGATGATAAAAAATGTTTCTATTAAGATTTTATATTGGACTCGAATCAAATGATTAATTCATATGACAGATATTGGGTTTGATGAGTTTACCTTAATCCTAATCCAGTTGGGACTCAAGATAGAAGAACCCAATCACATAGATAGTTTCACTAAGATGTTCGCTTTTAGTTCTGATGGATTTTCATCATATACTGCTAGGTGTCACTAGTGGACTTTGGGAGTAATTAGAATGATTTAGATGATCGATCATTTAATTATCTGAATTAGAAAAGTTCTGATCCATCAAAAGGTATTTTGATGATATCGATGATAGAGATCATGACATGTCTCATTATCATATGGAACTTAACCTAATTGGATCACACAAATAAGGGTTTGGGTCTAGATGTCATCAATTGGACTAACTTAGTTTAATTGATTTGCATTAGATTCAATTAGGTTCAAGAAAATCGTGCTAGCACACAATTGAGCCTAACATTCTTCTTTTGTAATCATTTTGGTTCATCTTGGCTAAGCCAAATTTATTTGGGCTCACTTAGGAACCTTATCTTAGTCTGACTAGAATTTGTTTAGATCAGAAAAGGCTTGTCTTAATTCATTAGGTGGATTTAAAATAATATCCATCAATTCCTATCACTTGCTAATTCCTATTTTTGGACATAGGTCAACAATTGACCCTGGACACTTGGATATATGGCCATGTGTCATGCACCAATAGGAGAGCTCCTAGGGCTCTTATCCCCTGCTAAAAGAGGCAAGGGAGAGGGTGCACGCCACCCTAGGCATGCACTCCATGTGGATAAGGGATGGAGTCCCATATAGATGGGATTCTAGGGTATTTTGATATGATCAAACACTAGGGGCACCAAAGACTTCAACTTTATCCAGTCTTGACACCACCTATGTGGTTTTTGAGGGACTCTCATCTGAATGGATCATATGACATCATCCCATCAATTAGATTTAGATCTAATTGAATGAAGGACTTTGATTGGCTGGGATGATGTGGCACTGCATGGCGCAGCAGGATCTATTTAAATCCTATCTATGCCTAGAGTTATAGAGCTTTTTCTTTTCACCATGCCACAAGGCTCCCCTCCTCTATTCGATGCCTCTCTCTAATCCTCTCTCTCTCCTCTTCATGTCCAAAGGAGTTGGGCATGGGTTTAAGTGCAATCCAAGGAAGAAAGGCACCTAGATCAGGAAGAAGGCAGCACTGCTGAAAGAGACGACCGCTGCTTCTTTAAAATAGTTTTGAAGAACTTCAAGATTAGATCCAGATCTGATTTTTAAAGAGATAATTCAAAAGGATAAGACCTCTAGATCCTATCCAAGTGGACACTAGTAGAGGCCAGGCACGTACGTGGCTCCTTCCAGAACCTTAGGATCAATCAGGATCATCGTAGGATAATCTGATTACCCAAAATAAAGATATAAAATTAAATTAGATTTAATTTTATTTTTAATTATTAATATTAGATCTTTAGGATTAGATCTGAGATATCTTAGATTTGATTAGGATTATAGAAAATTTTTTTGAAATATTCCTTCAGATCCAATTAGATTTGAACGATCCGATGCAAGGAAAATAAGATTTTTCCTTCAGTTAATTCATGTCACTGTTAGGACATAGGGTCAAACGTTGACCCATATGCTAGAAAGAAAAGAGAGGAGGCATGCACCCCCAATATTTTATCTAGGGCACACATCCCAGTAATTTCTTATGAAGATTTTGAGGAGGGGTTGGCCCCTATGGGGCGTGCGCAAAAGAGTCCCATGACCATGGGACTCTAGGGTTTTGATGGGATCAAATACCAGGCACCCACCTTTTTGTGTTTATCCATCTATGGTGCCAATTTTGTGAACTTTTAGAGGTCTATAATCTAATTGGATCAAATGACATTACCCTGCCAATCAGATTAAGATATGAATAAATCAATGAATGTGATTCGTTGAGGCTGCATGGTGCATGGAGGTCTATTTAAACACCTCCTACACCTAGGGTTGTAAGTTTGGAATTCCACTAGATCAAATTGCTGCCACCCTTTCTTCATCCTCCTCTCCCTCTTCTCCATGCTAAAGGTTGGGCCTAATTTCAGCAAAGAAGATCCAGGCAATTGGCGCTAAGTTTCAAGGAAAAGAGACGACGTGTTCGTGAAACGAGTGCATTGCCTTCAACTTTATTTTGAAGGCTATAAAAATCAGATCCAGATCTAATTTTTGAAGATCAGATCTAGAAGGAGAGCACATCTAGATCTAGCCTGAGTGGACTCTGGTAGAGGTCAGGCATTTACGTGGCTAGATCCAGAACCTTAGGCTTCCATAGATCATCGATAGGATAAAAGCGGTTTACCCTAAAGGTAACATCTGATCTTCTTATTGTAGTTTAATTTTATTTTAATATTAGATCATTAGGATCAGATCCAAAAACTTTCTAATCTAATTAGTTTTTATAGAAATTTTTGTAAAAAATTATGCTACAGATCTGATTAGATCAAATTGATCATGTGGTGGAAATCAGATTTTTCTTCAACTGATATCAGAACTGCATTAGCAGTTCTTCAAATCTATCTTAAGATCTAATTTTTATAAATTTTTATGATTTAATATTAAAGATTTTAGATGTTACATTAGATGTGATCAGATCTAAAATTAAAATATTAAAATTTTTATTTTATAGATCAAAGATGTATGAGATGCATGACTAGACTAGTTATAGAATTATTTTATGTGTAGTCTAGTATAACCTTTCTTTTGATATGATAAAATTAGATTTTTTTTTAGATTCTTTTATTTCTATTTTTTGATGTTATGAGAGTTATAATTAGATTTAAAAATAAAAAAAATAAAATCTTAAAATTTTCATATAAGATACGATTGGTGCATGTCTAAACTAGTTATAGAATTATTCTATGTATTGTCTAGAATAGAATTTTATTTGATGAGATTATTTAAAATTTTATTTTTTAAATTTTATATGAGACATATTAGATATGAAAATATGCATATTTAATTTAATTGTTGATACATAAGATGTATGTAAAGTATGCATTGATAGATTTATAATTATGTTTGTGATAAATATTATAGATCATGTAATTTTATAGTGTAATTATTTATTTTTGACTAAGGCATTCCTCTTGGCCATCCAGTCATAAGAGTAAGAATGATTTAAAAATTCTTTCTTCTCATTCAATGGGATGCTTTTATGGCATGTAGGGGTGCTGCGCATTTATCCTTAATCAGATATCGAAAACTTTTCTGCAAAATCCTAGATTCTGAAATTTTAGAATTTTTTTATATAGTTTTATTTATAAATCCAAACTTAATTAAGAATTAAAATTATAAAACTAATTAGATCTAAAAATTATAAATTTGTAGATCTAAGACATCTTCATAAATTTAGGTTCGGGCTTGGGTAGCTCAATTAGGTCTAGCGGTTGATCAAACTGAATCAAGAGTTGGTTAGGTGGGATCAAGAATGCTTAGAATTGACCAACCTAATAGGATTAAATTTGGATCAAGGTCGATTCACAATCACATGTGGTCAATCAAGTCAAGACCTAATTTGACTCTATGGTTTGAGCTTGGATTGTAGGCTAATCCGATCAGTTCTAATCAGACAAGTCAATCTCTAAGGTAAATTTGCCAGATATGATCCGTGATTTTTAATTGCAAGCTACTCGATCTGAATGTATTCTTATCGAGTTAATGACATATTCCTTCCATTGATCTTACTTACCTGACCAATTGGATGGACCCAGTTCTGATTTGAGATGACTAACGATTCGAGCTAACTCGTGCCACTAGGTTGGTCATAATTATTATGACTAAGTTAAGTCAAGTTTAAAAAATCTAAATTAAATCTCCTTAAAAAAATATTAAATCATAGGTCTTCCATCATTATAGATGTGTGGGCCCTTCCCAGGATTGATTATTCTCGGCTGGTCACAGTGGTTCAATTACACCAGAAAGATATAACTATATCTAATAGGAATTGGATTTTATGGATTGGAGGATGGATTGGGTTCAATATTCTGAATATGGTGAGAGATCCAATTAGAAATTCAATTCATGCAAATAGTGGGTCTAACTTAACTAAGGAGTGGAGCAATATTTCGGGCATGGTGAGCTTCATGAATTAGAGATCAGGTTAGGATGCACCATGATTAGAGAATCATTGGACAAGAGTTATCAACTCATTGGTTGACCCATTATCAATAGGTCAGATGGTGAGCCAGTCGGTTGGATCGCACCACCGTCTAGAAATCTATGATTGTGGAGATTTTTGCATCTCTGCCTAGGAAGTGTAGGGATCCAAGTAAATAATGGGATCCTAATTTATTTAAAAATAAAACTTCTAAATAAATTGATCAAGTCTAATTTCAAAATCTAATTAGAAACTTTGACTCTCTATAAGAAAATATCTGCGTCCAACCTCCTAGCCAAAATTTTAGATACCCACAGACAAACTGGACCTAATTTTAAGGATTGGCTTAGGAATTACAAAATTATTTTGGATTTTGAGAAGCTATCATATGTATTGGATCAGAATCCACCCACTTTACCAGCCCGTCTGATCGTTGATTAGAGAGCATCTCTAAAGAAGTAAATGGATGACAATAATAAGATAAGGTACTACATGCTTGGCGTTGTCTGATGAGCTACAGTGCCAACATGAGAACATTATGACTATCCGACAGATGTTGGCTTATCTGCAAGAGTTGTTTGGTGAGTAGAGTCACGCAGCTAAGTATCAAGTCTCCCGTAGACTTTTAAAACTCAAATGCGTGATGGACAATCCATCCAAGATCATTGTTTGACAATGATCAAGGACCTTGAGGAGCTTAAGAAGCTTGGTGTTATCATGGATAGGGACTTTCATATTGATGTGATCATGCAGTCCTTGACTGATGCATGTGGTTAGTTCATCATGAACTTCCATATGCATAAGATGCAATGTACCTTAACCGAATTGATGAATATGCTGGTCACTGCTGAGCTTTCTATAAAAGATTCTAAAGGCTCAGTTCTTGCTATGGAGTGGACTTCTTTCAAGAGAGTCTTTTGGAAAGAAGAAGAAGACCATGAAGAAGCAGAAGGTGGAAGGTGGGAAGAAGAAAAGGAAAAGCCAAAAAAGAAGGCTTCTGATAAGAAAAAGTATTTTTATTGTAACACAGATAGCCATTGGAAGCAAAATTGTCCCTTATACCTGTTAGATATATGTGCCCTAGAAGCCAGAATTGGCTGACACTTGTAATACACTTCTAGGGGCAAAATTGTAATTTTGACTATAATTAATGAAATGGATTATTTTCTATCACACATGTGTATTTAGTGTCTGTGATACATCCTTTGAGTTAATGGTAATGATAATTCATATTTTCAAGAGTTGAAAATTTAAGACATGAATAATCATTATTAACTCATAAACAGCTCCCGACCATAGGATCATCACGAGGATGGTGATTGATCCGGAAGGTTGGTGTACGATCGCTTCTCTTTAGTAGATGAGTCTTGAGTCTACGGTGTGGAGACATCGGAGCGAGAGTATAGATACTCGTTAGAGAACGAGGGCACTAAGCGTGACCACTCGAGTAGTCATTAGGAAGTCTACCTCTCGTCAATGACTGACTCGATGCTGCAGTAGTGTGTCTGGTTCTTTGACCTGAGATGCATCGATAGTTCACCTTGAGGGTTTATAGTTTGACTACACCATTACTCGGTCTCCTAGCCATATGGAACCCTGAGGTATGTTGGCTATAGCATGTTCATTGTAGGAATGATTGCATCAAGATGGGATCTATCTACCTCGGTGGTAGAGGAGCAGCCCTATGATGATCATGAGAATCAAGTCCAGAAATCCATGCCTGGTAAGAGTGAAATAATAGAAAGAGTTTCTATTTGATTTTCACATTGGACTCGAATCGAATGATTAATCATATGACAGAGACTAGGGTTTGACGAGTCACCTTAACCCTAATCTGATCGGGCTCAAGTAGAAGAACTTAATCACACAGTAGCTGCACAAGAGGTTCGCATTCAGCTCTGATGGGTTGCACCATATACTGCTAGTGTCACGGTGGATTTTGGAGCAATTAGAATGATTTAGATGATCGATCATTCTAGCTGTTCGAATCAGAAGAGTTCTGATCCATCGAAAGGAGTTTCGATGATGTCTATGATAGAGATCATGACATATCCCAATACCATACAGAACTGAACCTAACTGTCACAAAACAAGGTTTGATCTGTGATCATCAATTGAACTGATCTAGCAATTGATTGAATGAGATTCAATTGGTCAGGAAACGTAGCACTCGATTAAACCTAACGTTCTTTTTTACTATCATAAATAAGTTTCCTGACTGAGCCAAAGGAGTTTGTGCTCAATCAAGCCTTCATATGGCTGACTGAGGGTCCAAGTCAGAATAGTTGTCTTATTTGTAAGACATTACCTGCCATTTTTGGTCACCTGCCATTTCTTGTTCTTTGACTTTGGTCAAAAGTCTACCTTTGACTGGTCAAACGTTGACCATTCACCCTTTGACTTTTGACCACATGTATGACCTATTGGAGAGCTGGTGGGGGCTTGTCCGCCTGCCAGAACCTGCAAGGAGAAGGCGCACGCCAAGGGTGGCGTGAGCCCAAGTAGGAGGCGCCTAAAGTCCTTGTTGGACAAGGACTCCACCTCCCTTTTGGATTCCAATTAGAGTTCTACTAAGAATCCAGTTTGACTGTCTTAGCGCCCTCTAAGGAGGAATCCAGGGGTCTTTTTTCAACCAATCAGATTTAGATCTATTTCAAAGGTTGTGATTGGTTGAGAGAAGAAGAGTTGGATCACGCTAGTCTATAAATAAGACCCTGCGCCCAACCCTAATCCTAAGTCTTATTGAAAGAGATTTCCCACGTCCAAGGCTGCCTCTCCCTCCTTCTCCACGCCATACTCTCTTCTCCCCTTGCTCTCCACGTCCAAAAGTGTTTTGACTTAGTTTGTGCGATTCAGATCAAGAAAGACGATCAAAAGCAAGAAGGCTGCGCTGTGCAAAAGGACGACTGCAGATCTTCAAAAGAGTTTTGAGATCCCCAGATCAGATCCAGATCTGATTTTTGGGGTGTGATAGAGAAGAAGAGGTTTCCAGATCCAACCGAGTGGATACGGTAGAGGCCAGGCGCTTGCGTGGCTGGATCCAGAACCTTCCGCTGCAATCAGGATCATCTACAGGGTAATAGGATTACCCAAATCAGGTAAATTAAATTTGATTTAATTTATCTTATTTTATTTTATTTATTAAAATAATAAGAATCAGATCTGAAATTTATCAAGATCTGATTAAGATCAAGAGAAAATTTTTGAAATATATCCTTGATAATCAGATCTGAACGAACCTGCACGGGAAATCAGATTTCCCTTCAACTGTATCAGAGCCATGTTCTATTGTTTAGATTATTTAATTTTTTTTTAATTAAAATAATGTGATTTCAATATCACAGAGATGTGATCAGATCTGAAATCAGAAAATTAAAATTAAATTTTTATCTAAGAACATGAAGATATGCATGACTATTCAGAATAGAATAGTTCTATGAGAATAGTTTTGCATGTCTTTGATTTAATCTGAATTAAATCATTTTAGATCTTCTTATTACTGTTTTCTGATATTAAAGTATTATAATAACATCTAAAGCAAAAAAATTATTTAATTTTAAATATATATGAGATATGATAGATGCATGACTAACTAATATAGAATAGTTCTACATAATTATCTAATTAAGAATTTATTTTTTAGATCAATTTAAATCTAATTTTTTAGATTATTATGTGAAATTTAGATCTGAAACAGCATGAATTGATACATAATGTATGCAAAATATGCCTTGATGATCTAAATTTGAATGAGATATATGATATAGATCTATAACTGTTTTTAGTATTGAATGTTCCTGATTAAGGCGTTCCTCTTGGCCGTCCGGTCATAAGAACGAAGAAGGGTTTAAGGCCCTCTCTTCCCATTCGATGGGTGTTCTTATGACGTGTAGGGTGCTGCGTGTTCGTCCTTAATCAGAAACCCAAAACTTACTTTCTGCAAAACCCTAGATCCTGAAACCCTAGGATTTATTGTGCATATTTTGTTTATGAACCCAACTTAATTAAGAATTAAGTTTATGGAATATCAATTAGGTCTAAAATTGAGAATTTCAGATCTAAGACATATTCATAATACTGGGTTCGGGCTTGGGTAGCTCAATTAGGTCTAAGCGGTTGATCAAACCGAATCAAGAGTTGGTTAGATGGGATCAACAATGCTTAAATTGACCAGCCTAATAGGATTAAGTCTGGGTCAGATCGAGTCACGATCAAGCAAGACCTAATTAGGCTCAGAGGTTAGAGTCTGGATTGTAGGCTAACCCAATTGGTTCTGACTCAACAATTTGGTGTCTAAGGTAAGTTTGGCACAGACGACCGACTGGTTTTTAATTGGAAGCTACTCGACCTGAATGTGTTCTTGTGCGAGTTAACGGCATATTCCTTCCACCGGTCTCACTTACCTGGCCATATCTGTTGACACAGTTCTGATCTGAGGTGGTCAATAATCCGAGCTGACCCATGCCACTAGGTTAGTCATAATTGTTATGACTAGGCCAAGTCTAGTTTAATGAGACCTGAATCAATTCTCCCTAAGAAAAGATTAAGTCCGAGGTCTTCCACCATTGTAGACGTGCGGGCCCTTCCCGGGGTTGATTGTTCTCGGCTGGATACAGTGGCTCAGTTGCACCGGGAAGATGCAACCATGTCTATTAGGCATTGGATGCTATGGGCTGGAGGATGAGTTGGGCTCAATATTCGGATACGGTGAGAGACCTCAATTAGGAACCCAGTCTATGCAAATGGTGGGTCTGACTTAACTAAGGAGTGGATCAATATTTCGGATACGGTGAGATTCATGAATTAGAGACCAAGTTTGGGTGCACCATGATTAGAGAATCATTGAACAAGAGTTGTTCACTCATTGGCTAACCCATCACCAATAACTGTTAGGTGAGGTGATGAGTCAGTTGGTGAGACCGCACCACCCACTAGAAATCATCAATCGCGGAGATTTTCGCATCTCTACAGAGGGAGTGTAGGGATCCGAGAAAATAGTGGGAGCTAATTTGTTTAAAAATAAAATCCCTAAACAAATTGGTCAAGTCAAAATTACAGTATCTAACTAGAATCTTTGACTCTCTACAGGAAAATGTCTGCGTCCAACCCACTGGCACGTATCCTAGACACACATAGACTGACTGGACCCAATTATAAAGATTGGCTCAGGAACTACAAAATTATTTTGGGTTCAGAGAAGTTAACACATGTTTTGGACCAGGACCCTCCCACCTTACCAGCTCGTCCATCCACTGAACAGAGAGCGTCTCTGGAAAAATGGATTGACGAAGACAATAAGGCCAGATACTACATGTTGGGCTCGATGTCTGATGAGCTCCAGCGCCAACATGAAGATATCGGGACTGCTCGCCAAATGTTGGCTCACCTGCAGGAGATGTTTGGTGAACAGAGTCGCGCAGCCAAATATCAAGTCACGAAATGACTTTTTAAGGCTAAGATGCGTGATGGGCAGTCAGTCCAAGATCACTGTCTGACAATGATCAAGGACATGGAAGAGCTTGAGAAGCTCGGTGTGAAGTTGGACTTGGATTTGCAGAACGATATTATTCTGCAATCCTTGACTGATGCATATGGGCAATTCATCATGAATTACCACATGCATAAACTTCAAAATTCCTTGGCCGAGTTGATGAATATGCTGGTTACCGCTGAGCTTTCTATGAAAGGTTCTAAAGGCTCAGTTCTTGCTATGGAACGGACTTCTTCCAAAAGAAAGTCTTATGGAAAGAAAAAGAAGTCTGTGAAAAAGCAAAAGGTAGAAGGATCAAAGAAGAAGAAGGCAGAACCGAAGAAGAAGGTCGATGGCAAAGGAAAGTGTTTCCATTGCAACAGCGACGGCCATTGGAAGCGGAACTGCCCTACTTACCTGGCCACCCTGAAGAACAAGAAGGAAGGTCCTTCTGGAGGTATGCTCGTTATTGAGTCTAACCTTACGGTTTCTTCTGCATCCAGTTGGGTGCTTGACTCTGGTTCTAGTGCTCATCTGTGCACTTCTATGCAGGGTCTTGAGGATAGCAGGAGGCTGAGGGATGGAGACATGATCCTACGCATCGGTAATGGAGCAAGAGTTGCTGCAGTAGCCGTGGGAACATACCCTCTGCGATTACCATCTGGTTTAGACTTAGTTTTAAAAGACTGTTATTATGTGCCTGCAGCTAGCAGGAATTTGATTTCTGTTTCATGCTTAGCACAAGAAGGTTATGTGATCACCTTCTTTAAGGACCATTGTAACATTCTTTATGAAAGAAATAAAATTGCAAATGGTTTCCTTGTTAATGGTCTTTATCAGTTGCATATTGATGTACCTATTTTAACTATCGAGCAAAACGTGAATGCCAAACGACCTAGGGATAGTCCAAACGACAGATATCTATGGCACCTGAGATTAGGTCATATAGCAGAAGATAGGATTAACAAATTGGAGAAAAATGGGCTATTGAGTCCATTGACTTTTGAGTCATATCCAACTTGTGAATCTTGTCTTCAAGGCAAAATGACTAAACTCCCTTTTGTTGGACATGGGGAGAGGGCCACAGATCTCCTTGCCCTAGTACATACTGATGTGTGCGGCCCATTTCGATGTGCCGGCTAGAGGCAATTTTGTCTACTTCATTACCTTTACCGATGATCTGTCTAGGTATGGGTATGTGTATCTTATGAGACACAAGTCTGAAGCCTTTTGAAAAGTTCAAAGAATTCAGACATGAAGTAGAAAAACAAACTGGAAAACCCATTAAGGTTCTTCGATCAGATCGAGGAGGTGAATACCTTAGCCGGGAATTCCTAGACTATCTTAAGGAAAATGGCATAGTCTCTCAATGGACTCCACCAGGAACACCTCAACTCAACGGGGTTTCAGAACGGAGAAATCGGACTCTATTGGATATGGTTCGATCCATGATGAGCTTCACAGACCTCCCAGATTTTCTTTGGGGACATTCATTATTAACTTCAATCTATTTACTGAATAGGGTTCCCTCTAAAACCGTTCCTACCACACCGTATGAGATATGGCACGGTAAGAAACCAAGTCTGAGTCATCTCAGAATTTGGGGTTGTCCGGCTTATGTCAAAAGACAACAAGCGGACAAGTTAGAGTTTAGGTCCTTTAGAGCTCGATTCATAGGATATCCTAAAGAGTCATTAGGATACTATTTCTACATTCCAGAAGACCACAATGTGATTGTGAGTCGACATGCCATATTTCTTGAAAAATAGTTTATTCAAGATAGTGGCATTGGAAAGCAGATTAAGCTTGATGAGAAAGTCTCACAAGCAGAAAGAGCTAAGGACCAAGTGGAACCAAATCAGGTTGAGCCAATAAGAACACTACCTCCTCCACCTCGTAGATCGGAAAGAGTTTCCCGTCCCCCTGAAAGATACTTAGGTATTATTTCAGAGGACGTAGAGGAAATGTTCCTCATAGGTAATGGTGCTCATGGTGATGATCCCAAAACCTACAACGAGGCGATATCAGATATCGACTCCGAGAAATGGCTTGAGGCAATGAAGTCAGAAGATTCGACTCGATGCACTCAAACCAAGTCTGGACCTTGGTAGATCCACCAGAAGGTATAGTACCTATTGGGTGTAAATGGATCTTCAAGAGAAAGATTGGTGCAGATGGGAATGTGGAGACATTCAAGGCTAGACTGGTGGCAAAAGGTTATAGTCAACGTGAAGGCATTGACTATCAGGATACCTTTTCCCCAGTAGCTATGCTAAAATCCATCCGCACATTGCTTGCTGTTGCAGCCTATTTCGATTATGAAATATGGCAAATGGACGTGAAAACGGCATTCCTAAATGGATATCTTGAGGAAGATATCTATATGGAACAGCCGCTAGGTTTCACATCCAGTGATACTGATCACAAGGTTTGCAAGCTGCAAAGGTCCATATATGGACTTAAGCAAGCATCTCGGAGCTGGAACACTCGTTTCAATGATGTGATCAAAAAGTTTGGTTTCATCAAAAATGAAGAGGAACCATGTGTTTTCAAAAGGGTCAGTGGGAGCGCTGTTGTCTTCCTCGTATTGTACGTGGATGACATCCTCCTTATTGGGAATGATATTCCCATGTTGACATCAGTCAAGATGTGGTTGTCCTAAGGAATTCTCCATGAAAGACCTAGGTGAAGCATCCTTTATTCTAGGAATTAAGGTCTATAGGGATAGACCGAATAGGATGCTAGGACTTTCACAGAAGATGTACATAGAGGAAGTACTAAAGAGGTTTAGTATGGAAAACTCTAAGAGGGGATTAATACCCTTCAGACATGGTATTCATCTTTCCAAGAAGATGTGCCCCAGCACACCTGAGGAAATAGAACGCATGAGCAAGATCCCTTATGCTTCTGCAATAGGGAGCCTCATGTATGCCATGCTATGTACACGACCTGATATAGCCCATGCTGTGAGTGTCACAAGCAGATATCAGTCAAATCCAGGTGAAGAACACTGGACTTCTGTGAAATGTATCCTTAAGTACTTGAGAAGAACTAAGGATATGATGTTGGTCTTTGGTAATGGAGAACTCCAAGTTCAGGGATACACAGACTCGGACTTCATGTCCGATATAGATGATCGAAAGTCGACATCTGGAAGTCTGTTTGTGTGCAATGGTGGAGCTGTCAGCTGGAAGAGTTCCAAGCAAACTGTGATAGCAGATTCCACCATGGAAGCAGAATATATAGCTGCATCAGAGGCTGCAAAGGAAGCGTTCTGGTACAAGAAGTTTGCTGCAGAAATTGGAGTAATGCCATCAGATGCCATTCCTCTTTACTGCGACAACAATGGCGCCATAGCCCTTGCTAAGGAGCCGAGGTCTCACCAGAAGTCCAAGCACATTGAGCGGCGATATCATCTCATCCGCGATTACCTTGAGAAAGGTTACGTTGAGGTCAAGAGAGTCAACTCCACAGATAATGTGGCAGACCCACTTACAAAGCCGTTGGGCCAGCAGAAGATCGAAGCCCACCTTGAGAAGATGGGACTTAGACTTGTAGCCAATTGGCTTTAGGACAAGTGGGAGATTGTTAGATATATGTGCCCTAGAAGCCAGAATTGGCTGACACTTGTAATACACTTCTAGGGGCAAAATTATAATTTTGACTATAATTAATGAAATGGGTTATTTTCTATCACACATGTGTATTTAGTGTCTGTGATACATCCTTTGAGTTAATGGTAATGATAATTCATATTTTCAAGAGTTGAAAATTTAAGACATGAATAATCATTATTAACTCATAAACAGCTCCCGACCATAGGATCATCACGAGGATGGTGATTGATCCGGAAGGTTGGTGTACGATCGCTTCTCTTTAGTAGATGAGTCTTGAGTCTACGGTGTGGAGACACCGGAGCGAGAGTACAGGTACTCGTTAGAGAACGAGGGCACTGAGCGTGACCACCTCGAGTAGTCATTAGGGAGTCTACCTTCTCGTCAATGACTGACTCGATGCTGCAGTAGTGTGTCTGGTTCTTTGACCTGAGATGCATCGGCAGTTCACCTTGAGGGTGTTATAGTTTGACTACACCATTACTCGGTCTCCTAGCCATATGGAACCCTGAGGTGTATGTTGGCTATAGCATGTTCATTGTAGGAACTGGATTGCATCAAGATGGGATCTATCTACCTCGGTGGTAGAGGAGCAGCCCTATGATGATCATGAGAATCAAGTCCAGAAATCCATGGCCATGGTAGAGTGAAATAATAGAAAGAGTTTCTATTTAGATTTTCACATTGGACTCGAATCGAATGATTACATCATATGACAGAGACTAGGGTTTGACGAGTTCACCTTAACCCTAATCTGATCGGGGCTCAAGATAGAAGAACTTAATCACACAGGTAGCTGCACCAAGAGGTTCGCATTCAGCTCTGATGGGTTGCCACCATATACTGCTAGGTGTCACTGGTGGATTTTGGGAGCAATTAGAATGATTTAGATGATCGATCATTCTAGCTGTTCGAATCAGAAGAGTTCTGATCCATCGAAAGGAGTTTCGATGATGTCTATGATAGAGATCATGACATATCCCATTACCATACAGAACTGAACCTAACTGGGTCACACAAACAAGGGTTTGAATCTGGTGATCATCAATTGAACTGATCTAGTTCAATTGATCTGAATGAGATTCAATTAGGTTCAAGGAAATCGTGCTAGCACTCGATTGAACCTAACGTTCTTCTTTTACTATCATAAATAAGTTGTCCTGACTGAGCCAAAGGAGTTTGTGCTCAATCAGAGGCCTTCATATGGTCTGACTGGAGGTTGTCCAAGTCAGAATAGGTTGTCTTATTTGTAAGACATTACCTGCCATTTTTGGTCACCTGCCATTTCTTGTTCTTTGACTTTGGTCAAAAGTCTACCTTTGACTGGTCAAACGTTGACCATTCACCCTTTGACTTTTGACCACATGTCATGCACCTATTGGAGAGCTGGTGGGGGCTTGTCCCCCTGCCAGAACCTGGCAAGGAGAAGGGCGCACGCCAAGGGTGGCGTGAGCCCAAGTAGGAGGCGCCTAGGAGTCCTTGTTGGACAAGGACTCCACCTCCCTTTTGGATTCCAATCAGAGTTCTACTAAGAATCCAGTTTGACTGGTCTTAGGCGCCCTCTAAGGAGGAATCCAGGGGTCTCTTTTTCAACCAATCAGATTTAGATCTGATTTCACAAAGGGTTGTGATTGGTTGAGAGGAAGAGGAGTTGGATCACAAGCTTAGTCTATAAATAAGACCCTGCGCCCAACCCTAATCCTAAGTCTTATTGAAAGAGATTTCCCACGTCCAAGGCTGCCTCTCCCCTCCTTCTCCACGCCATACTCTCTTCTCCCCTTGCTCTCCACGTCCAAAAGTGTTTTGGACTTAGTTTGGTGCGATTCAGATCAAGGAAAGGCGATCAAAAGCAAGAAGGCTGCGCTGCTGCAAAAGGACGACTGCAGATCTTCAAAAGAGTTTTGAAGATCCTCCAGATCAGATCCAGATCTGATTTTTGGAGGTGTGATAGAGAAGAAGAGGTTCTCCAGATCCAACCCGAGTGGATACCGGTAGAGGCCAGGCGCTTGCGTGGCTGAGATCCAGAACCTTCCGCTGCAATCAGGATCATCTACAGGGTAATAGGATTACCCAAATCAGGTAAATTAAATTTGATTTAATTTATCTTATTTTATTTTATTTATTAAAATAATAAGAATCAGATCTGAAATTTATCAAGATCTGATTAAGATCAAGAAAATTTTTTTGAAATATATCTCTTGATCTAATCAGATCTGAACGAACCTGGACCGGAAAATCAGGATTTCCCTTCAATACCTACCCAGTCTAAAGAATAAGGAGGCAAGTCCTTCTGGAGGTATGTTCATAATAGAATCTAACTTTATGATTTCTTCTACATCCAGTTGGGTGCTTGACTCTGGTTCTAGTACTCACTTGTGCATTTCTATATAGGATCTTGAGAAGAGCAGGAGGCTGAGGGATGGTGAGATGATCTTGTACGTTGAAAATAGAGTAAGAATTACTGCTGTGGCCGTAGAAACCTACCCTCTTTGACTATCGTCTAACTTAGATTTAGTTCTTAAAAATTATTATTATGTGCCTGCTGCAAGCAGAAATTTGATTTATGTTTCTTGTTTAGCATAGAAAGGCTATGTAATTAGTTTTCTTAAGGATCACTGAACTATTTTTTTTTAAAAAAATAAAATTACAAGTGGTTTCTTAATTAATGATCTCTATCAGTTGCATCTTGATGTATCTGTGTTGAATGTCAAGCAAAATATGAATGTCATAGGATTAAAATGACCTAGGAATAATCTTAATGATAGGTATCTATGGCACCATAGGCTAGATCATATAGCAAAAGATAGGATTAACAAATTAGAGAAATCCAGACTTATGAGTCTATTGACTTTCAAGTCATATCTAATTTATGAATCTTGCATTCAAGAGAAAATGACCAAGCTCCCTTTTGTAGGGCATGGGAAAAGGGCCACAGACCTACTTACCTTTGTATATACAGTTGTATGCAGCTCATTTGATGTGTCAACCAAAGGTAATTATTTCTACTTCATTATCTTTACCGATGATCTTTCATGGTATGGTTATGTATACATAATGTGACATAAGTCTGAAGTCTTTAAAAAGTTCAAGAAATTCATACTTGAAGTAGAAAAATAAATAAGAAAATTTATTAAGATTCTTCGATCAAATCGAGGAGGTGAATACCTTAGTCGGAAATTCCTTGACTATCTTAAGAAAAATAGCATAGTCTCTCAATGGACTCCACATGAAACGTCTCAACTCAATGGAGTTTCAAAATGGATAAACCAAACTCTATTGGATATGGTCTGATCCATGATGAGCTTCACGGACCTTCCTGAGTTTCTTTAGGGACATAGTCTAATGACAGTGATTTACCTACTAAATAGGGTTTTCTCTAAAACTATTCTTACCATACCATATGAGATATGGTATGGTATGAAACTAAGTCTGAGTCATCTCAGAATTTGGAGTTGTCTGGCACATGTTAAGAAACAACAGGCAGACAAATTAGAGTCTAGGTTCTTTAGAGCTTGGTTTATAGGATATCATAAAGAGTCATTAGGATATTATTTCTATCTTCCAGAAGACCACAATGTGATTGTGAGTTAACATGCTATTTTTCTTGAAAAATAGTTTATTCAAGATAGTGGGATCGAAAGGTAGATTAGGCTCAAGGAGAAGGTCTCTAAAGAGTAATGAGCTAAGGAACCTATGGAATCTAATCAATTAGAGCCAGTCCATATACTACCTCCTCTACCTTAAAAATCAATTAGAGTTTCCCGTTCAACTAAAAAGTACTTAGATACTATTTTAGAGGATGTTGAAAACAT
The DNA here is from genome assembly GCA_006176705.1 of Cocos nucifera. Lineage (NCBI taxonomy): Eukaryota > Viridiplantae > Streptophyta > Magnoliopsida > Arecales > Arecaceae > Cocos > Cocos nucifera. The sequence goes on from QRFJ01002364.1 coordinate 128,467, forward strand.
ATTTTTCATGAAAAATAGGATTCATGGTGATGATCCCAAGACCTATGATGAGGCAATATCATATATCGACTCTGAAAAATGGTTAGAGGCAATGCTATCAGAAATTGACTCTATGTGCTCGAACCAAATCTAGACCTTGGTAGATCCACCTAAGGGTATAGTATCTATTGGATGTAAATGGATCTACAAGAGAAAGATAGATGTAGATGGAAATATGGAGACATTTAAGGCTAGACTAGTAGCGAAAGGATATAGTTAGCATGAAAGCATTGACTATCAGGATATTTTTTTGCCGATAGCCATGCTAAAATTCATCTGTATATTGCTTGTTGTTGTAGCCTATTTTGATTATGAAATGTAATAGATGGATGTGAAAATAGTATTCTTAAATGGATATCTTGAGGAAGATATCTATATGGAGCAGCCACTTGATTTCACATCCGGTGATGGTCACAAGGTTTGCAAGCTGCGGAGGTCCATATATGGACTAAAGCAAGCATCTCGAAGCTAGAATGTTCATTTTAATGATGTGATCAAATCATTTTATTTCACCAAAAATGAGGAGAAATTATGTGTATTCAAAAAGATCAGTGGGAGCGCTGTTGTCTTCCTCATACTGTATGTGGATGACATCCTCTTAATTGGGAATGATATTCCTATGCTGACCATGGTCAAAATATAGTTATCAAAGGAGTTCTCTATGAAAGATCTAGGAGAAGCATCTTTTATATTAAGAACAAAAGTTTATAGGGATAGACTGAATAGGATGCTTGGTTTTTCACAGAAGATGTACATAGAGGAGGTGCTAAAGAGGTTTGGCATGAAAAACTCTAAGAGGAGTCTAGTATTCTTTAGACATGGCATTCATCTCTTCAGGAAGATGTGACCTAGCACACCTGAAGAAATTGAACGGATGAGCAAGATCGTTTATGCTTCGGCAATAGGGAGTCTTATGTATGCCATGCTATGTACATGTTCTGATATTGCCTATGCTATGAGTGTTACGAGCCGATATCAGTCGAATCCAGATGAAGAGCACCGGACTTCTATAAAGTGTATCTTTAAGTACTTGAGAAGAACTAAGAATATATTTTTGATCTTTGGTAATGGAGAACTCCAGATCCAGGGGTATATGGACTCGGATTTTATATTCGACATGGATGATCGAAAGTCAACATCTGAAAGTCTGTTTGTATGCAATGATAGTGTAATTAGCTAGAAGAGTTTCAAGCAAACCATGATCACAGACTCCACCATGAAAACTGAGTATATTACTGCATTGGAAGTTATGAAGGACGTATTCTGGTATAAGAAGTTTGCCACAGAGTTTGGAGTGATACCATCGGATGCCATCTCTCTATACTGTGATAACAATGGTGCCATAGCCCTACCTAAGGAGCCTAGGTCTCATAAAAAATCCAAGCACATCGAGTGGCGATTCCACCTCATCTGCGATTACCTCGAGAAGGGATACGTCGAGGTCAAGAGAGTCGACTCCACAGATAATGTGGTAGACTCACTGACGAAACCTTTAGGATAGTAGAAGATCGAAGCCTACCTTGAGAAGATGGAACTTAGATTTATAGCCAATTGACTTTAGATCAAGTAGGAGTTTATTAGATGAATGCCCTAGAAGTCAGATTGGTTGACACTTGTAATACACTTCTAAGGATAATTTTATAATTTTGACTTAAAATTAATAAAGAGTTATTTTATTCTATCATATTATATAGATAGTGTCTGTGATACATTCTTTGAGTTAATGGTAATGATAATTCATATTTTTAAGAGTTAAAAATTTAAGATATGAATTTTCATAATTAACTCATAAACTACTCCTGACCGTAGGATCGTCACAAGGATGGTGATTGATCCAAAAGATTAGTGTATGATCGCTTTCTTAGGATAGATGAGTCTTGAGTCTTTGGTGTGGAGATATTGGAGTAAGAGTATAGATACTCGCTAGAGAACGAGGGCACTGAGCATGACCACCTCGAGCAATCATAAGGAAGTCTACCTTCTCATCGATGACTAGCTTAATGTTGAAGTGGTGTGTCTGATTCTTTGATCTGAGGTGCATCGGTAGTTTACCTTGAGGGTGTTATAGTTTGACTATACCATAACTCGATCTCCTAGCCATTCGGAATCCTGAGGTGTAGGTTGGCTATGGCATGTTCATTATAAAAATTAGATTGCATCAATAGGAGATCTATCTACCTCGGTAGATGAGGAGAAGTCCTATGATGATCATGAGATCGAGTCCATAAATCCATGGCCATGGCAGTATGAAAATAATATAAAAAATTTCTATTAGGATTTCACATCGGACTTGAATCAAATGATTTATTCATGTAACAAATGTTGGGTTTGACGAGTTCATCTTAATCCTAATCCTATCGGGGCTCAAGATAGAAGAATCTAATCACACAGATAGCTGCACTGAAAGATTCACTTTCAGTTCTGATGGATTGCCACCATATACTGCTAGGTGTCATTGATGAATTTTGAAAGCAATTAGAATGATTTTGATGATCGATCATTCTAATTGTGTGAATCAAAAAAGTTTTGGTCTATTGAAAGATGTTTCAATGATGTCGATGATAGAGATCATGACATATCTCATTATCATATAGCACTGAACCTAATTGGATCACACAAATAATGGTTTGGGTCTGGATGTGATCAATTGGACTAATCTAGTTCAATTGATTTGGATTAGATCCAATTAGGTTTAAAAAAATCATGCTAGCACATAATTGAGCCTAATTTTCTCCTTCTGTAGTCTTTCTAGTTCATCTCGACTGAGCCAAATTGATTTGGGCTCATTTAGGAATCCTGTATGGGTTTGTCCTTATCTAACTGGAGCTTGTCCAGATCAAAAAAGAATTATCTTAATCCATCAGATGGAAATAAGACACAACTTGCTAATTTCTATTTCCACCTGCCAATTCCTGTTGCTGTTAAGATATAGGGTCAAACATTGACACATATGCAAGAAAGGAAAGAGAGGAGGCATGCACCCCCTATATTTTATCTAGGGTGCACGTCCCAATAATTTCTTACAAAGATTTTGAGAAGGGGTTGGCCCTTATAGGGCGTGCGCACAAAGGAAAGAGTCCAATGACCATGGGACTCTAGGGTTTTAATGGGATCAAATACCAGGCGCCCACCCTTTTGTGTTTATCCATCTATGGCACCAATTTTGAGGGGTTTTAGGGGTCTCTAATTTGATTGGATTAGATAACATCATTCAGCCAATCAAATTAAGATTTGAATAAATCAACGAATATGATTTGTTGAGGCTGCATGGCACTGCATGGTGCATGGAGGTCTATTTAAACACCTCCTGCGCCTAAGGTTGTAAGTTTGGAATTCCACCAGATCAAATTGTTGCCACCCCTCTATCTCCACGCTCCTTCTTCCTCCTCCTCTCCCTCTTCTCCACGCCCAAAGGTTGGGCCAAATTTCAGCAAAGAAGATCCAGGCAATTGGCGCAAGGTTTCAAGGGAAAGAGATGACGTGTTCGTACGACGAGCGCGCTGCCTTCAACTTTATTTTGAAGGTTTTACAAATCAGACTAGATCTGATTTTTGGAGATTAGATTTGGAAGGAGAGCACATCTAGATCTAGCCTGAGTGAACTTTGGTAGAGGCCAAGTATTTGCATGGCTAGATCCAGAATCTCAGGCTTCCATAGATCATCGACAAGATAAAAGCGATTTACTCTAAAGGTAACATCTAATGTTCCTATCTTAATTTAATTTTATTTTAATATCATATCATTAGGATCAGAATCGAGAACTCAATGATCTAATTAGGTTTTATAGAAATTTTTGTGAAAAATTATACTAAAGATCTGATTAGATCAGATCAATCGTATGGCGGAAATCAGATTTTTCTTCACATGAAACTAGGCGTGGACTATCTAGCTCAGCAGGCTCACCCAATCAGCGACCATCGCATGGCGGACCTAGACCATTGAGGGGTTTACAAATAAACTCATGTAGCTCATAGGGGTAGAAAGGTCAATTCCTCAAGCACCTCTTAAGAGGATGGAAAATCCTATTTATCCTATGAGGTGGTGGAGGTAGTATGTGGATTGGCTCAGACTGGGTTCTTAAGGTTCCTTGGCTTGTTACTCTTTGGAGACCTTCTCATTGAGCCTGATCTATCTCCTGATGCTATCATCTTGAATAAACTATTTTTCAAGAAAAATGACATGTCGACTCACAATCACATCATGATCTTTCGAAAGATAGAATTAATATCCTAACAATTTTTTAGGATATCCGATGAATCGAGCTTTAAGGGACCTTGACTCTTACTTGTTCGCCTACTGTCTCTTGATATGGGCCAGACTATCCTATATTCTGAGATGACTCAGACTTTATTTCTTACCATGCCATATCTCATACGGTGTGGTAGGAATGGTTTTAGACGAAATCTTATTCAATAAATAAATGGTTGTGATTAAACTACGTCCCCAAAGAAATTCAGAAGGTCTGTGAAGCTTATCATGCATCAAACCATATCTAATAGGATTTGGTTTCTCCATTCTGAAATCCTATTAAGTTGAGGCATTCCAGGTGGAGTCCATTATGAGACTATATCATTATCCTTAAGATAGTCTAGAAATTTCTGACTAAGGTATTCACCTCTTCGATTTGATCGAAGAACCTTAATGAGCTTTCCGATTTGCTTTTCTACTTCATGTCTGAATTTCTTAAACCTTTTAAAGACTTCAGACTTGTATCACATCAGGTACACATATCCATACTAAGTAAATCATCGATAAAGATAATGAAGTAGACAAAGTTGCCTCGATCGGCATATCAAATGGATTGCACACATCTGTATGTACTAGGACAAGTAGGCCTGTGGCCCTTTCTCGATATCTGACAAAAGGGAGCTTGGTCATTTTACCTTGAAGGCATGATTCATAAGTAGGATATGACTTGAAAGTCAACGAGCCCATTAGTCTAGATTTCTCTAATTTTTTAATCTTTTCTTCAGCTATATGATCTAGCCTAAGGTGCCATAGATACCTATCATTGATACTATCTCTAGGTCATTTTGATCCTATGGCATTCATGTTTTGCTCGACATTAAAAATAGAAATATTTACATGTAACTAATAGAGACTATTAATTAAGAAATCACTTGCAATTTTATTTTTTTCAAAAAAATTAGTACAGTGGTCCTCAAAGAAACTAATTATAAAGTTCTCTTGTGCTAAACATAAAATAGAAATCAAATTCCCACTTGCAATAGGCATAAAATAATAATCTCTAAAAACTAAGACTAATCTTGATGGTAGTCGAAGAGGATAGGATCCCATGGCCATAGTAGCAACTCTTGCTCTATTTTCGATGTGTAGGATCATCTTACCATCCCTCAGCCTCCTGCTCTCCTCAAGATCCTACACAGAAGTGTATAAGTGAGCACCAAAATCAGAGTCAAGCACCCAGCTGGATGTAGAAAAAATCATAAGATTAGTCTCAATGATGAGCATATCTCTAGAAGGACCTGCTTCCCTCTTGTTCTTCAGGTTGGCCAAGTCTGTAAGGCAATTCCACTTCTAAGGACCATCAGAGTTGCAGTAAAAACATTTTTCTTTCTCTACGGCCTTCTTCTTCAGCTCGCCCTTCTTCTTCTTCTTCCCCTTTATCTTTTACTTCTTCGCAAACTTCTTCTTTCCAAAAGATTTTCTCTTAGTGGAAGTCCACTCCACAGTCAGAAATGAGTCCTTTGAACCCTTCATAGTTTGCTTAGCAATAATCAACATATTCATTAACTCAGTCAAAGTGCACTGGAGTTTATTTATATGAAAGTTCATAATGAACTGCCCATACGAATCAGTCAAGGACTGCAGGATCACATCAATCTGCAGGTCTTTGTCCATTATGACATCGAGCTTTTCAAGCTCTTCTAGATCTTTGATCATCACCAGGAAATGTTCTTGGACCGACTATCCATCACTTATCTATTCTTTAAAAAGTCTCCTTGAGACTTGATAACATGCTGTATGACTCTATTCATCAAACAACTCTTGCAGGTGAGCCAATATTTGGTGTGCAGTCCTAATGTCTTCATGTTGGTGTTGCAACTCATCTAACATTGAGCCCAATATGTAGCACCTGATCATATTATCATCGGTCGACCACTTCTCATGAGATACTCTCTGATCAGCAGTCGGAGGGCTAGAAAAGTGGAAAGTTCCTAGTCCAACACATAGGATAGCTTTTCGAAACTTAAAATAATTTTCAAATTTTAGAGCCAATCCTTATAATTGGATTCGATCAGCTATGGGTATCTAGGATTCGGGGTAGGAGATTTGATGCAGACATATTCGTGCAGAGAGTCAAAGTTTCTAGTTAGATTTGTAATTAAATTTGACCAATTTGTTTAGAAGTTTAATTTTTAAACAAATTTAGGCTCTCACTATTTTCTTGGATCCCTACATTTTCTTAGCAGAGATGCAAAATTCTCCATGATTAATAACTTTTAGTGGATGGTGCGATTCCACCGGCTGGCTCACCACCTCACCTAACAATTATTGGTGATGAGCCAATGGGTGGACAACTCTTGTCCAATGTTTCTCCAAACATGGTGCATCTAAACTTGATCTCTTATTTATGAAGCTCACCATGCTCGAAATATTGCTCCACTCCTTAGTTAAGTCAAACCCATCATTTACATGAACTAGATTCTTGATTGGGACTCTTACCATATCCAAAATATTGAGCCCAACCAATCCTCCAATCCATAGCATCCTATGCCTAATAGATATAGTTGCATCTTTCCAGTGCAACTGAACCACTATATCCAGCTTAGAATAATCAACCCTGGGATGGATCTGCACAACTACATGTTAGATAGGCATGCCCTAGAAGCTAGATTGGCTGACACTTGTAATATACTTCTAAGGGCAAAATTATAATTTTGACTATAAATAATAAAATGAATTATTTTCTATCATAGTGTGAATTTGAAAGTGTCTGTAATACATTTCTTGAGTTAATGGTAATGATAGTTCATATTTTCAAGAGTTGAAAATTTAAGATATGAATTTTCATTATTAAGTCATAAAATGCTTCGGACCATAGGATCATCATGAGGATGGTGATTGATCCGGAAGGTTGGTGTATGATCGCTTTCTTTTAATAGATGAGTCTTAAGTTTATGGTGTACAGACATTGAAGTGAGAGTACAGGTACTCGTTAGAGAACAAAATCACTGAGCATGACCACCTCGAGTAGTCATGAGGAAGTCTACCTTCTCGTCGATGACTGGCTCGAAGCTGTAGTGGTGTGTTTGGTTCTTTGATCTAAGGTGCATCGATAGTTCACCTTGAGGGTGTTATAGTTTGACTACACCATAACTCAATCTTCTAGTCATTCAGAATTCTGAGGTGTATGTTGGCTATAGCATGTTCATTGTAGGAATTGGATTGCATCAATAGAGGATCTATCTACCTCGGTAGATGAGGAGCAGCCCTATGATGATCATAAGAATCAAGTTCATAAGCCCATGGCTATGGCAAAGTGAAATAATAGAAAGAATTTCTATTAGAATTTTTACATTAGACTTAAATCAAATGATTAATTCATATGATGGATATTAGGATTTGATGAGATCACCTTAACCCTAATCCGGTCGGGGCTAAAGATAGAAGAACTTAATCACATAGGTAACTACACCAAGTGGTTCATTTTTAGTTCTGATGAGTTGCCACCATATGCTGCTAGGTGTCACTGATGGATTTTGAGAGCAATTAGAATGATTTGGATGATTGATCAGCTAGTTGTCTGAATCAAAAAAGTTCTGATCCATCGGAAGGTGTTTCGATGATGTCGATGATAGGGATTATGACATATCCCATTACCATACAGAACTGAACCTAACTGGATCACACAAATAAGGATTTAGATCTGGATATCATCAATTAGATTAACCTAGTTCAATTGATTAGAATAAGATTCAATTAGATTCAAGAAAATCATGCTAGCATACGATTGAGCCTAATGTTCTCTTTTAACAATTATTAAAACTTATCTCGACTGAGCCAAATATGTTTGAACTCACTTAGGAAGCTTTACTTGGTCTGACTGGAGCTTGTCCAAGTCAGAAAAGGATTATCTTAATTTATAAAATAAATTTAAGACAACACCTTCTATTTTTCGTCACCTGCTAAATCTTGTCTTTGGACTTTGGTCAAATATTGACTTTTGACACTTAGACATTTGCCCATGTGTCATGCACCCATAGGAGAGAATATTGGACCTTGTCCCCTATTAAAAAGCAGACAGGCAAGGGGTGCATGCCTAGGGAGGTGTGAACCCTATGAGGATAATGCATGGAGTCCCATATAGATGGGACTCCAAGTTGCTTCATGAATTTAAATGCTGTGGCGCTAAGGAGTCCTATTTGATCAATCTTGGCATGACCTAAGGAGCTTCATGAGGGACTCTAATCTGATTGGATTAGATAATGTCATCTTACTAATCAGATTTAGATCTAATTGCACAAAGGACCGTAACTGGTAAGGATGATGTGACACAGCATGGCGCAGCAAGATCTATATAAACCCTATCTGCGCCTAGAATTGAGAGCTTTTGCTTTAGCCTATGCCATATAGCCCCTCTCCCTCCCTCTCCATGCCATCCTTAGGTCTTCTCTCTCCTCTCCACGTCTAAGGAACTTTGGGCATGAGTTAGGTGCGATCCAAGCAAGTGAAAGGCGACAGAAAAGAAGGCAATACTATTGCAAGAGACATCAGTTGATCTTCAAAAGAACTTTTGCAAACCTTTAAGATCAGATCTAGATCTGATTTTTGAAGGATATATTGAGAAGGAGAAGATCTTTAGATCTTACTTGAGTGGATACCGATAGAGGTCAGATGCTTGCGTGGCTACATCTAGAACCTCAGGCAAACATCGGAATCATCACAGGATAATTGGATTACCCAAAATAAAGGTATAATTAAATTAGATTTAATTTAATTTAATTTTATTAGATTAATAAGATTAGATCTAAAGGATCTTAGATCTAATTAGGATCTTAGATGAAATTTTTAAAATATCCCTCTTAATCCAATCAGATCTGAGCGAACCTGCATCGAAAAACAAGATTTTTCTATTCAACTGGTATCAGAGCCAGATTCCATAATTCATTAGATCTAATTTTAATTTATTTTTAATCTAATAATTAGATGATTTTAGATGTCACATGAGATATGATTAGATCTAAAATTAAAAAAATTAAAAATTAAATAAATCTAGATCTTAGATGTATGAGATGCATGACTAGACTAGGAATAGAATTATTCTATATGTAGTCTAACATGATCATAATTTTAATTTAATTTATTATAATTTTTAGATCTATTTATTTATTATTTTTTGATATTATAAATATTATAATTAGATAAAAAATAAAAAAAATAAATTTATTTAATTTATTCATATGAGATATGATAGATGCATGTTTAGAGTAGTTGTAGAATAGTTCTATAAAATTATCTAGAATAAATTTTAATTTAATATGATCAATTTAAATATTATTTTTTAGATATTTATAAGATAATTTTGATCTAAAAATATGCATAATATGATACATGAGATGTATGCAAAACATGTTTTAGTTAGATCAATTTTTTATGTGATATATGATGTAGATCTAACTAGTTTTATAGATTTATCATATTTTTGATTAAGGCATTCTCCTTGATCGTCCGATCATAAGAATGAAATAGGGATTAAAGACCCTCTCCTCCCATTCGATGGGATATTCTTATGGTGTGTAGGGGTGCTGCACGTTCGATCTTAATCAAAAATCAAAAAAACTTATTTTCTACAAAATTCTAGATCTTGAAATCCTAGAATTTTATATACATCTTTTGTTTATGAATCTTAATTTTAATTGAGAATTAAGATTATAAAATATATTAGATCTAAAATTAAGAATTTTTAGATCTAAGACATATTCATAAAATTAGATTCGGGCTTGGGTAGCTCAATTAGGTTTAGCGGTTGATCAAACCGAATTAAGAGTTGGTTAGGTGGGATCAAGAGTACTTAAATTGACCAGCCTAATAGGATTAAATCTAGATTTAGGTCAAGTCACATGAGTGATCGATCAAGTTATGATCTAATTAGGCTTAGTGGTTAGAGTCTGGATTGTAGGCTAACCCGATTGGTTCTGGCTCAATAATTTGGTGTCTAAGGTAAGTTTGGTAGATATGATCGATTGATTTTTAATTGAAAGCTACTCGACTCGAATGCATTTTTATCGAGTTAATGGCATATCCCTTCCACTGATCTCACTTATCTGATTATATTTGTTGGCTCAGTTCCTGATCTAAGGTGGCTAACAATCCGAGCTAACCCATGCCACTAGGTTAGTCATAATAGTTATGGCTATATCAAGTCAAGTTTAAAGAGATCTAAATCAAATCTTCCTAAGAAACGATTAAGTCTAAGGTCTTCCACCATTGTAGATGTGCGGGCCCTTCCTGGGGTTGATTGTTCTCGGTTGGTCATGATAGTTCAGTTACACTGGGAAGATGCAATCATGTTTATTAGGCATTGGATGCTATGGGCTGAAGGATGGATTGGGTTTAATATTTTGGATACGATGAGAGATTCAATTAGAAATCCAATTTGTGCAAATGGTGGATCTGACTTAACTAAGAAGTGGATCAATATTCTGGGCATGGTGAGATTCATGAATTAGAGATCAAGCCTAGGTGCACAATAATTAGAGAATCATTGAATAAGAGTTGTTCACTCATTGGCTAACCTATCACCAATAACTGTTAGATGAGCTAATGAGTCAGTTTGTGGGACTGCACGACTCATTAGAAATCAGTAATCATGGAGATTTTTGCATCTCTACAAATAAAGTATAGGGATCCAAGAAAATAATGAAAGCTAATTTATTTAAAAATTAAATTCCTAAATAAATTGGTCAAATCTTAATTATAAAATCTAACTAAAAATTTTGACTCTCTACAGAAAAAAGAAAAATGTCTGCGTCCAACCTACTAGCCCATATCCTGGACACCCATAGACTGACCGAACCCAATTACAAGGATTGGTTTCAAAACTTCAAAATTATTTTGGATTCTAAGAAGTTGACTCATGTATTAGCCAGGATCCCTCCACCTTACCAGCTTGTCCATCTGCTGAATAGAGAGCATCTCTTGACAAATGGATGGATGAAGATAATAAGGTCAGATACTACATGTTGAGCTCGATGTCTGATGACCTTCAGCATCAACATAAAGATATCAAGACTTTCCACCAAATGTTGGCTCACTTGCAAGAGTTGTTTGATGAACAGAGTCGCACAGCCAAATATCAGATCACTAAACGACTGTTTAAGGCTAAAATGCATGATGGACAGTCAGTCCAAGATCATTGTCTAATGATGATCAAGAACTTGGAAGAGCTTAAGAAGCTCGAAGTGAAGTTAGATCAGGATCTATAGAATGATATAATTCTGCAATCCTCGAATGATGCATATGGGCAGTTCATCATGAACTACCATATGCATAAACTTTATAATACTCTAGCCGAGCGTATGAATATGCTGGTTACTGCTGAGCTTTTTATGAAAGGTTCTAAAGGCTCAGTATTTATTATAAAACAGACTTCTTCCAAGAGAAAGTCTTTTGGAAAGAAGAAGAAGCCTATGAAAAGGTAGAAGATGGAAGGTGGAAAGAAAAGAAAGATAGAGTTGAAGAAGAAAGCCGCTGACAAATGAAAGTATTTTCATTATAATACTGACAGCACTGGAAGCAAAACTGCCCTACATACCTGGCCACCCTGAAGAATAAGAAGAAGATAGGTCCTTCTGGAGGTATGCTCGTTATTGAATTTAACCTTATGATTTCTTCTGCATCTAGTTGGATGCTTGACTCTGGCTCTAGTGCTCATTTATGCACTTCCATGTAAGATCTTGAGGATAGCAGGAGTCTGAGGGATGGTGAGATGATTCTACACGTTGCAAATAGACCAAGAGTTGCTGCTGTGGCCGTGGAAATCTATCTTCTTCGACTACCATTTGGCTTAGATTTAGTACTTAGAAATTATTATTATGTACCTACTGAAAGTAGAAATTTGATTTTTATTTCATGTTTAGCACAAGAAGGCTATGTAATTAGTTTTCTTAAGGATCATTGTAATATTCTTTATGAAAAAAATAAAATTGCAAGTGGTTTCCTCATTAACGTTCTCTACCAGTTACATATTGATGTATCTATTTTTAATATTAAGCAAAATATGAATGCCATAAGATCAAAATGATCCAGGGATAGTCTAAACGATAGGTATCTATGGCACCTAAGGGTAGGTCATATAGCAAAAGATAGGGTTAACAAATTAGAAAAAATTGGGCTATTGAGTTTCTTGACTTTCGAGTCATATCCAATTTATGAATCATATCTTCATGGCAAAATAACTAAGCTTCTTTTTATAGGACATGGGGAAAGGACCATGGAACTACTTGTCCTAGTACATACTGATGTGTGCGGTCCATTTGATGTATCGACTAGAGGCAACTTTGACTATTTCATAACCTTTATCGATAATTTATCTCGATATGGGTATGTGTATCTTATGAGATATAAGTTTGAAGTCTTTGAAAAATTCAAGAAATTCAGACATAAAGTTGAAAAGCAAACTAAAAAATCTATTAAGATTCTTCGATCAGATCGAGGAGGTGAATACCTTAGTCAAAAATTTCTAAACTATCTCAAGTAAAATAGCATAGTCTCTCAATGGACTCCATCTGGAATACCTCAACTCAATGGGATTTTAGAACGAAGGAATCAAATCCTTTTAGATATGGCTCGATCCATGATGAGCTTCACAGACCTTCCTAATTTTCTTTAGGGATATAGTCTATTAACTGCTATATATTTACTGAATAGGGTTCCCTCTAAAACCATTCCTACCACACCGTATGAGATATGACATGGTAAGAAACCAAGTCTAAGTTATCTTAGAATTTGGAGTTGTCTGGCTCATGTCAAAAGAGAACAAGTGGATAAGTTAGACTATAGGTCCTTTAAAGCTCAATTCATAGGATATCCTAAAGAGTCATTAGGATATTATTTCTATATTTCAGAAGACCATAATGTGATTGTGAATCGATATGCTATTTTTCTTAAAAAATAGTTTATTCAAGATAGCAGTATTGGAAAACAGATCAAGCTCGAGGAGAAAGTCTCACAAGAGCAACGAGCTAAGGATCCTATCGAACCAAATTAGGTTGAGCCAATACAATCACTACCTCCTCCATCTCATAGATCGAAAAAAGTTTTGCATCCCCCAGAGAGGTACTTAGGTACTATCTCAGAGAAAGTAGAGGAAATGTTCCTCGTAGGTAATGGGGTTCATGGTGATAATCCCAAAACCTATGATGAAATAATATCGGATATCGACTCCAAAAAATGGTTAGAGGCAATGAAGTCAGAAATTGACTCGATGCACTCAAACCAAGTATGGACCTTGGTAGATCTATCTGAAAGTATAGTACCTATTGGGTGTAAATGGATCTACAAGAGAAATATTGGTGCAGATGGAAATGTAGAGACATTCAAAGCTAGATTAGTGGCAAAAAGGTATAGTCAGCGTGAAGAAATTGACTATCAGGATACCTTTTCGCCAGTAGCTATGCTAAAATCCATCAACACATTGCTTGCTGTCGCATCCTATTTCAATTATGAAATATGGCAAATGGACGTGAAAATGGCATTCTTAAATGAATACCTTGAGGAAGATATCTATATGGAACAACCACTAGGTTTCATATCTAGTGATGTTGATCACAAAGTATGCAAGCTGCAAAGATCAATATATGAACTTAAGCAAGCATCTCGGAGCTAGAATACTCATTTTAATGATGTGATCAAATTATTTGGTTTCATCAAGAACGAGAAGAAACCATGTATTTTCAAAAAGATCAGTGGGAGCGCTATTGTCTTCCTCATACTATACGTGGATGATATCCTCCTTATTGGGAATGATATTCTAATGTTGACCATAGTTAAAATATGGTTATCTAAAGAATTCTCCATGAAAGATCTAGGAGAGGCATTCTTCATTCTAGGAATTAAGGTCTATAGAGATAGACCAAATAAGATGCTAGGTCTTTCACAGAAGATGTACATAGAGGAAGTGTTAAAGAGGTTTAGCATGGAAAATTCCAACAGTAGATTGGTACCCTTCAAACATGGCATTCAACTCTCCAAAAAAATGTGTCTTAACACATCTGAAGAGATTGAACGCATGACCAAGATCCCTTATGCTTCAGCAATAGGGAGCCGAATGTATGCCATGTTATGTATACGACCTGATATTGCCCATGCTGTGAGTGTCACAAGTAGATATCAGTCGAATCCAAATAAAGAACACTGGACTTCTGTGAAATGTATCTTTAAGTACTTAAGAAGAACTAAGGATATGTAGTTGATTTTTGGTAATGGAGAACTCCAAGTCCAGGGATATATAGACTCGGATTTAATGTCCGATATAGATGATTGAAAGTCGACATCTAGGAAACTATTTGTATGTAATGGTGGTGTTGTCAGTTGGAAGAGTTTCAAATAGACAGTGATAGCAGATTTCATCATAAAAGCAGAGTACATCGCTACGTCAGAAGCTACGAAGGAGACATTCTGGTATAAGAAGTTCGCCGCAGAGATTGAAGTGATGCCATCGGATGCCATTCCTCTATACTGCGATAATAATGGCATCATAGGTCTTGCTAAGGAGCTGAGGTCTCACCAAAAATCCAAGCATATTGAGTGGCGATATCACCTCATCCACGATTACCTTGAGAAAGATTATGTCGAGGTTAAGAGAGTCGACTCCGTAAATAATGCGGCAGATCCACTCACAAAGCCATTGGACTAGCAGAAGATCAAAACCCATCTTGAGAAGATGGGACTTAGATTTGTAGCCAATTGGCTTTAGGTCAAGTGGGAGTTTATTAGATAGGTGTGCCCTAAAAGCTAGATTGACTGACACTTGTAATGCATTTCTAAGAGCAAAATTATAATTTTGATTATAAATAATAAAATGAGTTATTTTCTATTATAGTGTGTATTTGAAAGTGCTTGTGATACATCTCTTGAGTTAATGGTAATGATAGTTCATATTTTCAAGAGTTAAAAATTTAAGACATGAATTTTCATTATTAACTCATAAAATGCTCCCGACCGTAGGATTATCATGAGAATGGTGATTAATTCGAAAGATTGGTGTATGATCGCTTCTTTTTGATAGATGAGTCTTGAGTCTATGATGTAGAGACATTAGAGTGAGAGTACAGATACTCGTTAGAGAACGAGGACATTGAGTGTGACCACCTCGAGCAATCATGAGGAAGCCTACCTTCTCGTTGATGACTGGCTCAAAGCTATAGTGGTGTGTTTGGTTCTTTGATCTAAGGTGCATCGGTAGTTCACCTTGAGGGTGTTATAGTTTGACTACACCATAACTCGATCTCCTAGCCATTCGGAATCTTGAGGTGTATGTTGGCTATAGCATGTTCATCGTAGGAATTAGATTGTACCAATAGGGGATCTATCTACCTCGATAGATGAGGTGCAGCTCTATGATGATCATGAGAATCAAGTCCATAAGCCCATGGCCATGACAGAGTAAAATAATAGAAAGAGTTTCTATTAGAGTTTTTACATTGGACTTAAATCAAATGATTAATTCATATGATGGTTATTAGGGTTTGATGAGATCACCTTAACCCTAATTCAGTCGGAGCTCAAGATAGAAGAACTTAATCACATAGGTAACTACACTAAGAGGTTCATTTTTAGTTCTGATGGATTGCCACCATATGCTGCTAGGTGTCACTATTAGATTTTAGGAGAAATTAGAATGATTTGGATGATCGATCATGCTAGTTGTCTGAATTAGAAAAGTTCTAATCCATCGAAAGGTGTTTCAAAGATGTTGATGATAGAGATCATGATATATCCCATTACTATATGGAATTGAATCTAACTGTGTCACACAAATAAGGATTTAAATCTAGATATCATCAATTGGATTAATCCAGTTTAATTGATTTGAATAGATTCAATTAGGTTCAAGAAAATCGTGCTAGCACACGATTGAGCCTAATGTTCTCCTTTAACAATCATTAAAACTTATCTCGATCGAGCCAAATATATTTGGGCTCACTCAAAAATCTTTACTTGATTTGACTGGAGCTTGTCCAAGTCAAAAAAAGATTATCTTAATTTATAAAATAAATTTGAGACAATACCTACCATTTTTCGTCACCTGCTAAATCTTGTCTTTGAACTTTGGTCAAATATTGACTTTTGACACTTAGACATCTGCCCATGTGTCATGCACCCATAGGAGAGAATATTGGACCTTGTCTTCCTACTAGAAAGCAGACAGGCAAGGGGTGCATGTCTAGGGAGGCATGCGCCCCATGAGGATGATGCATGGAGTCCCATACAGATGGGACTCCAGGTTGCTTCATGAATTTAAATGTTGTGGTGCCAAGGAGTCTTGTTTGACCAATCTTGGCGCTACCTAAGGAGGTTCATGAGGGACTCTAATCTGATTGGATTAGATGATGTCATCTCACCAATCAGATTTAGATCTGATTACGTAAAGAGCCATGATTGGTCGGAATGATGTGGCACTGCATAGCACAGTAGGATCTATATAAACCCTATCTGTGCCTAGAATTGAGAGCTTCTGCTTTAGCCCATACCATATAGCCTCTCTTCCTCCCTCTCCATGCCATCCTTAGGTCCTCTCTCTCCTCTTCATGCCCAAGGGACTTTGGACACGAGTTATGTGCGATCCAAGCAAGTGAAAGGTGATAGGAAAGGAAGAAGACAGCACTGTTGCAAGAGACAATAGTTGATCTTCAAAAGAGTTTTTAAAGACTTTCAAGATCAGATCTAGATCTAATTTTTAGAGGATAGATTAAGAAGAAGAAGATCTCCAGATCTTACCTAAGTGGATATCGGTAGAGGCTAGGTGCTTACGAGGCTACATCCAGAACCTTAGGCAAACATCGGGATCATCAAAGGATAATTGGATAATCCAAAATAAAGATATAATTAAATTAGATTTAATTTAATTTTTAATTTAATTTAATTTTATTTTATTAGATCAATAAGATCAAATTTGAAGAATCTCAGATCTGATTAGGATCTTAGAAAAAATTTTTGAAATATCCCTCTTGATCCAATCAGATCTGAACGAACCTGAATCGGAAAATAAGGTTTTTCCCTTCACTATAATGATGGAAGACCTTTGACTTAATATTTTCTTAGAAAGATTTGATTTAGATCTCTTAGACTCGACTTAGTTATAACGATTATGACTAACCTAGTGGCATGGATTAGCTCGAATCGTTAGCCACCTCAAACCAGAATCGGATCGACCCAATTGGCTAGGTAAGTGAGATCGGTGGAAGGGATATGCTATTAACTCATCGTGAATGCATTCAGATCAAGTAGCTCATAATTAAAGGCCACTAGTTGTATCTGTCAAACTTATCTTAGACACTGACTTATCTGACTAGAACTGATTGGGTTAGCCTATAATCTAGTCTCAAACGGCAAAGTCAAATTAGGTCTTAAAGTGGTCAATCACTTATGACTATGAGTCGACTTAACCAAGATTTACATCTAATGGATTGGTCAAATCTAAGTACTTTTGATCCCACCTAATCAACTCTTGATTTGATTTGATCAACCGCTTGATCTAATTAAGCTACCTATATCCGAACCTATGTTTTTTGAAGGTATCATGGATTTAAAAATTCATAATTTTTAGATCTAATTGATTTCATAAACTTAATTCTTAATTAAATTTAAGGGTTTAAAAATAAGACATGCATCAAAGATCATAGGATTTCAAGATTTAGGATTTTGCAGAAAAGTTAGTTTTGATTTCTAATTAAAGAAAAATGCATAGCACCCCTACATACCATAAGAGCACCCCATCGAATGAGAAGAGAGAGCCTTTAAATTCTTCTTACTCTTCTGACCGAACGGCTAAGAAGAATGTCTTAATCAAAAATATGAACTATACTATAAAATAATTAGATCTAATACATATAACTATTATATGAACTTAGATCTAATCTATATATGCTTTGCATACATCTCGTGTATCAATTTTAAATATATAAAATTATATTTTAGATCTGATTACATCTAATGTAATATCTAAAAATTAAATTTAAATGATCATATCATAAAAAAATTTTAGATCTAGACTATACATGGCATAGATCTATAGAGCTAGTGTAGACATGCATCACATATATCATATATATAAAAATTTTGGATGCATCTACAAATTTCAGATCTAATTACATCACTTGTAACAACTGAAATCTAAATCATTAGATTATAAAAAAAAATTAGATCAACATAAAATAGATCTAGAGAACTATAAATGCAGCTCTGATATCAGTTGAAGGAACTTCTAGTTTTTGCTGTAAGATCGATCTGATCTAATTTGATTTAAAGTGGGATTTTTTTAAAAAATTTTTATGGATCCGATCAGATCTAAGAGTGAAGAAAAATTCTATTTTCCTACAACAAGATTGATCTGATCTGATTAGATATATAGCAAAATTTTAAAAATTTTTCTACAAAATCTGATCAAATCTGAGAGTTCTCAAATCTAATCCATATGATCTAATATTAAAAGCAAAAATTAAATTAAAACCATGACAACTTTTGTTACCTATTTGGGTAAACCTTTTATCCTGACGATGATCCAGCTTCTCCTGAGGTTCTAGATCAAGCCATGCACGTGCCCGGTCTCTACCAAAGTTCACTTAGACTGGTTCTGAATGTCATCTTCTACTAGATTTGATCATCAAAAATTAGATCTAAATATGATCTATAGAGCCTTCAAAAGCAATCTCGAAGGTAGCACGTTCGTCTCTTGACAGAGATCTTCCTGACTTGATCTTTGCAATAGTTGCTCACAACTTTTGATCGTTGAAATGCCCAACTCCTTATGTGTGGAGAAGAGGGAGGAGATCTAAAAGAGAGGGTGTGGAGGTGGAGGGAGAGGCAGGGCTTTGCCGTGGTCTAATTGCAATGATCAAATACTTTGATCAAGGGTCTATTTATAGACCTATGCACAACCCTAGAGTCTTGGAGCTTTAAGCAATCCTTTTGCTTAAAGCAGAAGGACTCTTGTCAGCCTCCCATGCCCACACCACTTTTATTTTGATTTTTGTTGCATAAATACCAAGAAATATGGCATGGAAATGAGAGGATGAAGTTTGATTGGCGTAAGAAATTAATTTCTAAGAGTTTGAATCAAATTTGAATCATTTAACCCATTCAAATCCCATTTGAATAAGGCGCTCCATCTTATCCATATGGGGTGCACGCCAAGGAGAGAGGGGCATACACCCTCCTGGGGCTCTCTCTCTTCATGTAACAACCTAGGGGTGCATGCCTAAGAGAAAACTCCAAGGGTGTGCACCACCTCCTTTCTTTCCTACAAAGTGGGTCAATGATTGACCCTTGTCTTAATCCCATCCAATGGAATTAGGACAAGCCTTGATCAGGCTAGGACTAGGTCTAGTTAGATCAAGATAAATCCATATAGATTTTTCGGGAGAGCCTTGTCCAAATTCCATCTTAAGATTTTAGGACAAGCCCTGATCTCATCAGGACAAGCCTTGTTTTGACTAGAACAAGCCTGTTTTGGCTAGGACAAGCTCCAGTCAGACTAGGACAAACCCATGCAAGGCTTTCGAGTGAGCCAAAATCAAATTGGCTTAGTCAAAATGAACCAAAAAGACTACAGAAGGAGAATATTAGGCTTAATCATGTGCTAGCATGATTTTTTTGAACCTAATTGGATCTAATTCAAATCAATCAAACTGGGTTAGTCCAATTGATGATATGCAGATCCAAATTCTTGTTTATGTGATCCAGTTAGGTTCAATTTTGTATGATATTGAGACTGAAGGAAAATCCTGATTTTTCGGACCAGGTTCGTTCAGA
Organism: Cocos nucifera; assembly: GCA_006176705.1. Classification (NCBI taxonomy): domain Eukaryota; kingdom Viridiplantae; phylum Streptophyta; class Magnoliopsida; order Arecales; family Arecaceae; genus Cocos; species Cocos nucifera. Next base: position 148,504 of record QRFJ01002364.1, read on the forward strand.
TCTGATTAGATCAAGAGATATATTTCAAAATTTTTTTTCTTTAATCTAAATTAGATCTAAGATGTTTCAGATCTGATTATTATTATTTTAAAAATTAAATAAAATCTAGATAAATTAAATCAAATTTAATTTACCTTGATATGTGTAATCCTATTACCCATTGATGATCCTGTATGTAGTGGAAGGTTCTGGATCTAGCGATGCAAGTGCCTAAACTCTACCGATATCCACTCAGACTGGATCTGGAGATCCTCTTCTTCTCTATCACGTCTCCAAAAATCAGATCTGAATCTGATATGAAGAATCTTCAAAACTTTTTTTGAAGATCAGCAGTCATCCTTTGCAGCAGCACAGCCTTCTAGCTTTTAGTCGCCTTTCTTTGATCTGGACTGCACCAACCAAAAATCCAAAACTCCTTTTGGACGTGGAGAGGAGAGGGAGAAGATGGTTTGGCATGGAGGAAGAGGGGAGAGGCAGCCTTGGGGCATGGGGAATTGTGATTCCTTTCAATCACTTCCAATCACAAATTGGGTTGGGCACAGGGTCTTATTTATAGAATAAGCGTGATCCAACTCCTCTTCTTCCCAACCAATCATAACTCTTTGTGAAATCAGATCTAAATCTGATTGGTGGGAATAGAGTCCCCTGGATTCCTCCTTAGAGGGCATCTAAGACTAGTCAAAGTTGGTTCTTAGGAGAACTCTAATTGGAATCCAAAAAGGAGATGGAGTCCTTGTCCAACAAGGACTCCTAGGCGCCTCCAACTTGGGCACACGCCTAGAGTGGCATGCGCCCTCCTTCTTGCTAGGTTATGGTAGGGGGACAAGCCCCCACCAGCTCTCCAATAGGTGCGTCACATATGGTCAAAAGTCAAAGTGTCTATGGTCAATATTTGATCAGTCAAAGGTAGACTTTTGACCAAAGTCAAAGAACAAGAAATGGCAGATGATCAAAAATGGCAGGTAATGTCTTACAAAATAAGACAATCTTTTCTGACTTGGACAACCTCCAGTCAGACCATATGAAGGCCTCTGATTGAGCATAAACTCCTTTGGCTCAGGTAGGATAACTTATTTATGATAGTAAAAGAAGAACGTTAGGTTGAATCGAGTGCTAGCACGATTTTCTTGAACCTAATTGAATCTCATTTAGATCAATTGAACTGGACCAGTTTAATTGATGATCACTAGATTCAAACCCTTGTTTGTGTGACCCAGTTAGGTTCAGTTCTGTATGGTAATGGGATATGTCATGATCTCTATCATCAACATCATCGAAACTCCTTTCGATGGATCAGAACTCTTCTGATTCGAACAGCTAGAATGATCGATCATCTAAATCATTCTAATTGCTCCCAAAAATCCACCAGTGACACCTAACAGTATATGGTGGCAACCTATCAAAGCTGAATGTGAACCTCTTGGTGCAGCTACCTGTGTGATTAAGTTCTTCTATCTTGAGCTCCGATCAGATTTGGGTTAAGGTGAACTCATCAAACCCTAATTTCTATCATATGATTTAATCATTCGATTCAAGTTCGAAGTAAAAACCTTAACCCTAATCTGATCGGAGCTCAAGATAGAAGAACTTAATTACACAAGTAGCTGCACCAAGAGGTTCATCTTCAATTTTGATGGATTGCCACCATATACTGCTAGGTGTCATTGGTGGACTTTGGAAGCAATTAGAATGATTTAGATGATCGATCATTCTAGTTGTCTGAATCAGAAGAGTTCTGATCCATTGGAAAGAGTTTTGGTGATGTCGATGATAGGAGATCTCTACATAGCCCATTACCATATAGAACTTAACCTAACTGGATGACACAAATAAGGGTTTGGATCTAGATATCATCAATTGGACTAATCCAGTCAAATTGATTTGAAATTAGATTAAATTAGGTTCAAGAAAATCGTGCTAGCACATGATTGAACCTAACATTCTCCTTTTTCTATCATTAAAAGTTGTCTCGACCGAGCCAAATGTATTTGTGCTCACTCAGATACCTTTACCTGATCTGACTGAAGCTTGTCCAGGTCAAAAAAGGATTATTTTAATTTATAAGATAAATTTAATACAACACCTACCATTTTTCATCACCTGCTAATTCTTGTCCTTTGACTTTGGTCAAACGTTAACCTTTGACCCTTGGACATCTGCCCATATGTTACATACTTATTGGAGAGTAATAGGGGCTTGTCCCCTCCCTAAAAATTGGAAAGGAGGGGGCACATGCTTAGGATGGCATGTGCCCATGGATAGGGATGTCTGGAGTTCCATATGGATGGGACTCCAGGTTGCTTCTTGGATTTAAACTAGGTGACCCTCACTTATAGACTTTGACCAATCTTAGACGCCACCTTAGGATGAATCTATGGGTCTCTCATCTGATTGGATCAGATGATGTCATCCCACCAATCGGATTTAGATCTGATTAAATGAAGCAACATGATTGGTCGAGGTGATGTGGCACTGCATGGCATAGCAGGGTCTATATAAAGACCTACCTGCGCCCAACTTTCAAGTGACTTCTCTCTTAGCCACACCCTAAGGCTGTCCCTCTCTTTTCTCCATGCCACCTTCAAGCCATCTCTCTCCTCTCCATGCCCAAGGATAGTTGGGCTTCAGATTAGTGCGATTCAGGCAAGAAAAGGCTGACGAGAAAGGAAGAAGGCAGTACTACTGCAGAGACGACTGCTGATCTTCGAAAAGAGTTTTGAAGATCGTCCAAATTAGATTCAGATCTAATTTTTGGAGAAAAGAAAGAAAAGGAGAAGATCTTCAGATCCAGCTCGAGTGAATACCGGTAGAGGCCAAGCACTTGCGTGGCTAGATCCAGAACCTCAGACAATCCGCACGATCATCAACAGATAGTCTGATTACCCATATCAAGATAAAACTAATTTAGATTTAATTTAACTTAATTTTATTATTTATTAGATTGTAAAATTAGATCTGAAAACTATCAGATCTGATTAGAATCTAAGAAAAAATTTTTGAAATATGTCTCTCGATCTAATTAGATCTGAACGAACCTGACTTGGAAAATCAGGATTTCTCCTTCAGGTCTATTGAAGCTCGACTTTTGATGAGCATATCATCCACGTAAACCTCCATGTTGCGATCGATCTGCTTCTTGAAGATCTTATTGACAAAATGCTAGTACGTTGCCCTTGCATTTTTGAGAACAAAGGGCATGACCTTGTAATAATAAAGACCATGGTCAGTAACAAAAGCGGTCTTCTCCTCGTCCTCAGGTGCCATCCGTATTTGATTATAACCAGAGAAGGCATCCATGAAGGTGAAGAGCTCATGGCCCGAGGTCGTGTCCACTAGTTGATCAATTCTAGGTAGAGGGTAGCCATCTTTCGGGCAGGCCTTGTTCAGCTTTTTGAAGTCAATGCACATCCTCCACTTGTTGTTCATCTTTTTGACGAGGATCACATTTGAGACTCAGGTCGGATAATTAACCTCTCGGATGAATCTGGCTTTGAGGAGCTTGTCTACTTCTTCGGCGATTGCTTTCTGCCTCTCCGAGGCATGGTGGTGCATCTTTTCTTTTATCAGTCGATGCCTCGGATCGACGGTCAGCCGATGTTCCATGACCTCGACGTCAATCCCCAACATGTCTACTGGGATCCAGGCGAAGACGTCCGCATTTCTTCTAAGAAAGGTAAAATATGGTCAAGCTCCTCAATCCACTGGTCCAACTCCCACAGTTTGTGATTGAGGATGTCATCTCGATCGCAGACTTTGGAGGGCTTTCGGCTACAGATAAGAAAGGTCTCCTCCGGAGGAGAACCATGATTCAAACTTAGATCCTCTACTCTCTATTTCTCCTTCTTAACGATGATGGGCATGCCCTCCATCAGTGGTGGGTTTCTTGGTGGAGTCATCGTCGGAGGCTGCCACATAGCCTGTACCATCTCGATGAGGCCCTGAACTAGCTGCATCAGTAGGTTAAACTATTCTAGATTTGCTATGGCTGTAGGTGCAGCTTGAGTTATCAGAGCTGGAGTGGGAACTGATGTATCTGGATGGAATCTGACTGTAAAGGCCGTTGATCGCTGGGTCGAAGCTTTTTTGGGAGACATTTTTTTTAGGAAGAACTCTAGATCGCTGCTGAGCACTCCTTTAAGATCAAGGAAACCTCAAGAACAGAGGGCCCTTCTTCCAGTGCCAAATCCGTTGGTGCAGAATTTAGTTGACATCGGATCGAGCTGGAGTGGAGGAGGATGAGGTCGCTGTCGATGACCTACAAAATAAAGTTTCGTTCGAAGCCGATGGGGGTGGCTTTGGCAGGACCCTCCGACGGTCAAGTTAGCCCTGGCCAACAAAAATGGAGTGCTCAATGTGGAGTTCGGCAGAGTTTAGAGAAGGAGAGGAGAGCTTAGAGCCTAGAGTAAGCATATCTGGAGGGTCTTTTTTATAGGCAGAGCTTGTTGTAACTACCTTGATTAATGACTGTCATAACCATTCTGATAAATGCCGATCATGATTGACTTGATAAATACCGATCGTGTTATCTTGATAAATGACAATCATTATTGTCATGATAATTATAACCGTTCAGTAGTGAGATCGCCTGTAAGAATCCGTCAATAGTCTGTAAGAAAATGGCTTCCATAGAAGCCCGACTGGAGGAGAGGTCTGGCCATTGAGGAGTTCGGCTCTCATAGAAGCTCGACTATTGGAGGAGTCTGGAAGAAGTTTGGCTTCTATAGAAGTCCAATCGAAAGAGCTATCTGGGCAGAGTTCGGCTCTAAGAGAAGTTCGATCGCTGAGGAGTTCGACCGAGGCTCGGTCGCTAGTGAGTCCGGTACTTATCGCCTAAGGGAGCTCAAAGGGATGATGCTTCCACGACCTTGGAACTCAGGAAACCTAAGGATGTATTACCAGTAATCTCCCTTCAAAAAAACTCCTTCATTTCAGCATTATTGTTTCCTGGTGCAAGAATTACGTGACGACAGGAAAGAAACAACCCAAAGGCCGTATCAAGAATAGGGGGAGAACCTTCTCTTAACATGAAGCGAGTCAAAGTCCTTCAACCTCGGCTGCAGGAGATAAGATCTCCCCTGAGGCTGTTAGATATATATGCCCTAGAAGCTAGAATTGGCTGACACTTGTAATACACTTCTAGGGGCAAAATTATAATTTTGATAAAAATCAATAAAATGGATTATTTTCTATCACATATGTGTATTTAGTGTTTGTGATACATCCTTTGAGTTAATGGTAATGATAATTCATATTTTCAAGAGTTGAAAATTTAAGACATGAATAATCATTATTAACTCATAAAATGCTCCCAATCATAGGATCATCACGAGGATGGTGATTGATCCGAAAGGTTGGTGTACAATCGCTTCTCTTTGTAGATGAGTCTTGAGTCTACAGTGTGGAGACACCGGAGTGAGAGTATAGGTACTCGTTAGAGAACGAGGGCACTGAGCGTGACCATCTCGAGTAGTCATTAGGAAGTCTACCTTCTCGTCAATGACAGACTCGATGCTGCAGTGGTGTGTCTGGTTCTCTGACCTGAGGTGCATCGACAGTTCACCTTGAGGGTGTTATAGTTTGACTACACCATTACTCGATCTCAAAATCCATACGGAATCCTGAGGTGTATGTTGGCTATAGCATGCTCATTGTAGGAACTGGATTGCATCAAGATAGAATCTATCTACCTTGATGGTAGAGGAGCAGCCCTATGATGATCATGAGAATCAAGTTCAGAAGCCAATGGCCATGGCAGAGTGAAATAACAGAAAGAATTTCTATTTAGGTTTTCACATCGGACTTGAATCGAACGATTACATCATATGACAGAAACTAAGGTTTGACGAGTTCACCTTAACCCTAATCTGATCGGGGCTCAAGATAGAAGAACTTAATCACACAGGTAGCTACACCAAGAGGTTTGCATTCAGCTCTGATGGGTTGCCATCATATACTGCTAGGTGTCACTGGTGGATTTTGGGAGCAATTAGAATGATTTAGATGATCGATCATTCTAGCTGTTCGAATCAGAAGAGTTTTGATCCATCGAAAGAAGTTTCGATGATGTCGATGATAGAGATCATGACATATCTCATTATCATGCAGAATTGAACCTAACTGGATCACACAAACAAGGGTTTGAATCTGGTGATCATCAATTGAACTAATCCAGTTCAATTGATCTGAATGAGATTCAATTAGGTTCAAGAAAATCGTGATAGCACTTGATTGAACCTAACGTTCTTCTTTTACTATTATAAATAGTTTTCCTAACTGAGCCAAAGGAGTTTGTGCTCGATCAAAGGCCTTCACTTGGTCTGACTGGAGCTTGTCTAGATCAAAAAAGGGTTGTCTTATTTTGTAAGACAATACCTGCCATTTTTGTCACCTGTCATTTCTCGTCCTTTGACTTTGGTCAAAAGTTGATCTTTGATTGGTCTAATTTTGACCATTGATACTTTTACTTCTATCCATGTGTCATGCACCTATTGGAGAGCTGGTGGGGGTTTGTTCTCCTGCCAGAACCTGGCAAGGAGGAGGGCGCACGCCATCCTTGGTGTGTGCCCAAGCTGGAGGCGCCCAGGAGTCCCTATTGGATAGGGACTCCATGTCCTTTTGAATTCTAATTAGACTTCTCCTAAGAACCAAGTTTGACTGGTCTTAGGCATCATCTAAGGAGGAATCTAAGGGACTCTATTTCTACCAATTAGATTTAGATCTGATCTCACAAAGAATTATGATTGGTTGGGAAGAAGAGGAGTTTGATCATGCATAGTCTATAAATAAGACCCTGCGCCCAACCCAAAGAGTATTGAAAAATTTCCACGCGCCAAGGCTGGTTCTCTCCTCCTCCTCCATGCCAAGCCCATCTTCTCCCTCTCCTCTCCACGCCCAAAGTGGTTTGGGATCTTGGTTGGTGCAATCCAGACGAGAGAAAGGCGACAGAAAGCTAGAAGGCTAGGCTGCTGTAAAGGTCAACTGCTGATCTTCGAAAGATATTTTGAAGATCCTTCAAATTAGATTTAGATCTAATTTTTGGAGATGTGATAGAGAAGAAGAGGATCTCTAGATCTAGCCTGAGTGAATATCGGTAGAGGTCAGGCACTTGCATGGCTAGATCCAGAACCTTCCACTGCTTACAGGATCATCAACGGGTAATAGGATTATCCTACATTAAGGTAAATTAAATTAAATTTAATTTATATAAATTTATTTTAATAATTAAAATAATAAAGATTAGATCTGAAATATCTCAGATCTAATCTGGATCAAAATTTTTTTTTTTGAAATATATTTTTTGATCTGATTAGATCTGAACGAACCTGGTCCAGAAAATCAGGATTTTCCTTCAACTGGTATCAGAGCTAAGGTTCTAAAGTATTTAGATCTAATTTTAAATTTATTTAATTAAAAAATAAGTAATTTTAGATTTCATATGATATGTGATCATATCTAAAATTAGAAAAATTAAAATTAAATGATTTGGATCTAAGATTAGAAAATATGCATGACTAGTTCTAAAATAGAATAGTTCTATAGAATAGTCTTGCATGTTTATAATTTAATTTGATTAAATTATATTTTAGATCTATTTATTTACTATTTTTTAATATTATAATTATTATAATAATATATAAAAAATAGTAAATAAAAAAATTATTTAATTTTAAACATCATATGAGATATGATTGATGCATGTTTAGACTAATTGTAGAATAGTTCTACATAGTTGTCTAGATTAGAGTTTATTTTGATAAGATCAATTTAAATCTAATTTTTTAGATTGTTATGAGATAATTTAGATCTGAAAACATGCATGATTCGATATGAGATGTATGCAAAATATGCCATGATTAGATCTAATTTATATATGAGATATATGATATAGATCTAAAACTGTTTTGTAGTATTGTATGTTCCTGATTAAGGCGTTCCTCTTGGCCGTCCGATCATAAGAATGAAGAAGGATTTAAAGATCCCCTCCTTGCATCCGATGGAATTTTCTTATGACGTGTAGGGGTGCTGCGCGTTCATCCTTAATCAGAAACCTAAAACTTACTTTCTGCAAAACCCTAGATCCTGAAACCCTAGAATTTATTATGCACATTTTGTTTATGAATCCTACTTAATTAAGAATTAAGATTATGGAATATTAATTAGATCTAAAATTAAGAATTTCAGATCTAAGACATATTCATAATACTGGGTTCAGGCTTGGGTAGCTCAATTAGGTCTAAGCGATTGATCAAACTGAATCAAGAGTTGGTTAGATGGGATCAACAATGCTTAAATTAACCAGCCTAATAGGATTAAGTCTTGGTCAAGATCGAGTCACGATCAAGCAAGTCCTAATTAGGCTTAAAGATTAGAGTCTAGATTGTAGACTAACCCAATTGGTTCTGACTTAATAATTTGGTGTCTAAGGTAAGTTTGGCACATACGATCGACTAATTTTTAATTAGGAGCTACTTGACCTGAATGCATTCTTGTATAAGTTAATAGCATATCCCTTCCACCGGTCTCACTTACCTAGCCATATCTATTGACTCAGTTCTGATTTGAGGTGGTCAATAATCCGAGCTAACCCATGCCACTAGGTTAGTCATAATTGTTATGACTATGACAAGTCTAGTCTAATGAGATCTGAATCAATTCTTCCTAAGAAAAGATTAAGTCTGAGGTCTTCCACCATTGTAGATGTCCGGGCCTTTCCCGGGGTTGATTGTTCTCGACTGGATACAGTGGCTCAGTTGCACCGAGAAGATGCAACCATGTCTATTCGACATTAAATGCTATGGGCTGGAGGATGAGTACACAGAGGGATTTCCTGTGAAAGCCTCATCAATGGATCGGACCATATTCAATAGAGTCCCCCTGAAATTTTCCCTTCCATTCTAAAATCTCGTTTGAGTTGAGGTGTTCCTGATGGAAGGTTCAATGAGAAGAGCTTATGCCTTTTTCTTTGAGATAGTCTAGAAATTTTTCGGAGTGGTTTTACTCCTCATCGACTGTCGAGAAGACCTATGGGTTTTTTTCAGTTTGTTTTTTCTACTTCTTCTCTAAATTTCTTTGAACTTTTCAATGGAATTGCACCGTATGGATATTTGATCCACTCCTTTAGTTAGTCAGACCCACATTTGCACAGACTGGATTCTTTAATTGAGTCTCTCACCATAATCCCGGAATATTGAGCCC
>QRFJ01002365.1:0-24390 GCA_006176705.1 Cocos nucifera
CATCCAGTGATACTGATCACAAGGTTTGCAAGCTGCAAAGGTCCATATATGGACTTAAGCAAGCATCTCGGAGCTGGAACACTCGTTTCAATGATGTGATCAAAAAGTTTGGTTTCATCAAAAATGAAGAGGAACCGTATGTTTTCAAAAAGGTCAGTGGGAGCGCTGTTGTCTTCCTCGTATTGTACGTGGATGACATCCTCCTTATTGGGAATGATATTCCCATGTTGACATCAGTCAAATTATGTGGTTGTCCAAGGAATTCTCCATGAAAGACCTAGGTGAAGCATCCTTTATTCTAGGAATTAAGGTCTATAGGGATAGACCGAATAGGATGCTAGGACTTTCACAGAAGATGTACATAGAGAAAGTACTAAAGAGGTTTAGTATGGAAAACTCTAAGAGGGGATTAATACCCTTCAGACATGGTATTCATCTTTCCAAGAAGATGTGCCCTAGCACACCTGAGGAAATAGAACGCATGAGCAAGATCCCTTATGCTTCTGCAATAGGGAGCCTCATGTATGCCATGCTATGTACACGACCTGATATAGCCCATGCTGTGAGTGTCACAAGCAGATATCAGTCAAATCCAGGTGAAGAACACTGGACTTCTGTGAAATGTATCCTTAAGTACTTGAGAAGAACTAAGGATATGATGTTGGTCTTTGGTAATGGAGAACTCCAAGTCCAGGGATACACAGACTCGGATTTCATGTCCGATATAGATGATCGAAAGTCGACATCTGGAAGTCTATTTGTGTGCAATGGTGGTGCTGTCAGCTGGAAGAGTTCCAAGCAAACTGTGATAGCAGATTCCACCATGGAAGCAGAATATATCGCTGCATCAGAGGCTGCAAAGGAAGCATTCTGGTATAAGAAGTTTGCTGCAGAAATTGGAGTAATGCCATCAGATGCCATTCCTCTATACTGCGACAATAATGGCGCCATAGCCCTTGCTAAGGAGCCGAGGTCTCACCAAAAATCCAAGCATATTGAGCGGCGATACCACCTCATCCGCGATTACCTTGAAAAGGGTTATGTCGAGGTCAAGAGAGTCAACTCCGCAGATAATGTGGCAGACCCACTTACAAAGCCGTTGGGCCAGCAGAAGATCGAAGCCCACCTTGAGAAGATGGGACTTAGACTTGTAGCCAATTGGCTTTAGGACAAGTGGGAGATTGTTAGATATATGTGCCCTAGAAGCCAGAATTGGCTGACACTTGTAATACACTTCTAGGGGCAAAATTATAATTTTGACTATAATAATAAAATGGGTTATTTTCTATCACATATGTGTATTTAGTGTCTGTGATACATCCTTTGAGTTAATGGTAATGATAATTCATATTTTCAAGAGTTGAAAATTTAAGACATGAATAATCATTATTAACTCATAAAATGCTCCCGACCATAGGATCATCACGAGGATGGTGATTGATCCGGAAGGTTGGTGTACAATCGCTTCTCTTTAGTAGATGAGTCTTGAGTCTACGGTGTGGAGACACCGGAGCGAGAGTACAGGTACTCGTTAGAGAATGAGGGCACTGAGCGTGACCACCTCGAGTAGTCATTAGGGAAGTCTACCTTCTCGTCAATGACTGACTCGATGCTGCAGTAGTGTGTCTGGTTCTTTGACCTGAGGTGCATCGGCAGTTCACCTTGAGGGTGTTATAGTTTGACTACACCATTACTCGGTCTCCTAGCCATATGGAACCCTGAGGTGTATGTTGGCTATAGCATGTTCATTGTAGGAACTGGATTGCATCAAGATGGAATCTATCTACCTCGGTGGTAGAGGAGCAGCCCTATGATGATCATGAGAATCAAGTCCAGAAGCCCATGGCCATGGCAGAGTGAAATAATAGAAAGAGTTTCTATTTAGATTTTCACATTGGACTCGAATCGAATGATTACATCATATGACAGAAGACTAGGGTTTGACGAGTTTACCTTAACCCTAATCTGATCGGGGCTCAAGATAGAAGAACTTAATCACACAGGTAGCTGCACCAAGAGGTTCGCATTCAGCTCTGATGGGTTGCCACCATATACTGCTAGGTGTCACTGGTGGATTTTGGGAGCAATTAGAATGATTTAGATGATCGATCATTCTAGCTGTTCGAATCAGAAGAGTTCTGATCCATCGAAAGGAGTTTCGATGATGTCGATGATAGAGATCATGACATATCCCATTACCATACAGAACTGAACCTAACTGGGTCACACAAACAAGGGTTTGAATCTGGTGATCATCAATTGAACTGATCCAGTTCAATTGATCTGAATGAGATTCAATTAGGTTCAAGAAAATCGTGCTAGCACTCGATTGAACCTAACGTTCTTCTTTTGCTATCATAAATAAGTTGTCCTGACTGAGCCAAAGGAGTTTGTGCTCAATCAGAGGCCTTCATATGGTCTGACTGGAGGTTGTCCAAGTCAGAAAAGGTTGTCTTATTTTGTAAGACATTACCTGCCATTTTTGGTCACCTGCCATTTCTCGTTCTTTGACTTTGGTCAAAAGTCTACCTTTGACTGGTCAAATGTTGACCATTGACACTTTGACTTTTGTCCACATGTCATGCACCTATTGGAGAGCTGGTGGGGGCCTGTCCCCCTGCTAGAACCTAGCAAGGAAGTGGGTGCACGCCACCCTTGGCATGTGCCCAAGTTGGAGGCGCTCAGGAGTCCCTGTTGGATAGGGACTCCATCTCCTTTTTGGATTTCAATTAGAGTTCTCCTGAGAAACAACTTTGACTGATCTTAGGCGTCCTCTAAGGAGGAATCTAGGAGACTCTATTCCCACCAATCAGATTTAGATCTGATTTCACAAGGAGTTATAATTGGTTGGGAAGAAGAGAAGTTGGATCGTAGACAGTCTATAAATAAGACCATGCACCCAACTCAAAGAGTAATCTGAATTAATTAGGATCTCCAGATCCAGCCCGAGTGGACATCAGTAGAGGTCAGGCACTTGCGTGGCTAGATCCAAAACCTTCCGCTGCTTATAGGATTATCAATGGGTAATAAGATTATCCACTTCAAGGTAAATTAAATCTAATTTTATTTTAATTTTTAAATTAATAATAATTAGATCTAAAATATCTTGGATCTGATCTAGATCAAAGAAAAAATTTTTTGAAATATATCTCTTGATCTGATCAGATCTGAACGAACCTGATCCGAAAAATCAGAATTTTCCTTCAAGGCCTTCACTTGGTCTGACTGGACCCTATCCAGGATAGAAAAGGGTTGTCTTATTTTAAGACAATACCTACCATTTTTGGTCACCTGCCATTTCTCGTCATTTGACTTTGATCAAAAGTTGACCTTTGACTGGTTAAATGTTGACCATTGACACTATGACTTTTGTCCACATGTCACGCACCTATTGGAGAGTTGGTGGGGGCCTGACCCCCTACCAGAACCTGGCAAGGAGGAGGGCACACGCCACCCTTGGCATGTGCCCAAGTAGGAGGCACCCAGGAGTCCCTATTGGGCAGGGACTCCATCTCCCTTTTGAATTTCGATTAGACTTCTCCTAAGAACCAAGATTGACTGGTCTTAGGAGCCATCAAAGGAGGAATCCAAGAGACTCTATTCCCATTAATCAGATTTAGATCTGATTTCACAAAGGATTGTGATTGGTTGGAAAGAAGAGGAGTTGGATTACGCTTAGTCTATAAATAAGACCCTACGCCCAGCTCAAAGAGAAATTAAACAGCATTAAAAATTCTCCACACCCCAAGGCTATCTCCCTCCTCCTCCATGCCAAGTCCATCTTCTCCCTCTCCTCTCCATGCCCAAAGGTGTTTGGGATCCAAGTTGGTGCAATCCAGATGAGAGAAAGGTGACAAAAAGCTAGAAGGCTATGCTACTGCAAATAACAACTACTGATCTTCGAAAGGTGTTTTGAAGATCCTCTAGATCAGATCCAGATCTAATTTTTGGAGACGTGATTGAGAAGAAGAGGATCTTCAGATCCAGTTTGAGTGGATGCCGATAGAGGTCAGGCACTTGCATGGCTAGATCTAGAACCTTTCACTGCTTATAGGATCATCAACAGGTAATAGGATTATCCTACATCAAGATAAATTAAATTTGATTTAATTTATTTAGATTTTATTTTTATTATTAGAATAATAAGGATTAGATGTGAAATATCCCAGATTTGATTAGGATCAAAGAGAAAATTTTTTTGAAATATATCTCTTGATGCGATCAGATCTGAACAAATCTGGATCGAAAAATCAGGATTTTCCTTCAATTGTTGTGGTGATCAAGTTAGAAGAAGGATATAATCAAGGTGGAGCTCTAGGTGGAGATGGATTGGGCACAAGACTCAGTTTGGGATCGAGTGTCCTGGCTCAACTCCCATGTTTGCCAATCTATGAGCAGCAGGCGGTAGCACCAGGATATGGATGTAGTATCATATGGAAAGCTCTCAGATTTTAGGTAGAGCTGAATATCGAGTTGAGGTGAAGAATGTTGGAATCTAGCACCTTGAGATTCAGGCAATGATAAGCCAAGAATGATATTCAGGAGCCACAAGAAAGATCAGCCAACATATAGTTGGGTTGGCTAAGATATGTAGCCAAGTCGATTCGAGATGAGATCGAGTCGGCTCGTGATGGATTCGAGCTAGCTCTCTCAGGAAGGTAGAAAGCAGTGCTCAGGCCAGACATAGTCGAGATGGCCTGACTATGGACCAAGCCAGCTCGATGGAGGCAAACAGCTAGGATGTGCCCAATGCAGGCAAGCACATGCGGGCATGTGTGTTAAAGCTTTTCCATGGGATCTATGGAGCTGTTGTGCTATCCAACGGCCAAGAGAGCATGCGGGAGCTGATCGGATGGCTATTGAATTGATTAGAGCTTACAAGAAGGCCTAACGACCTAAGCAGTCAGAGAGTCTCAAAAAAACCTCTCAAGTAGTGCAGAGATGAGGCAAGGAGTGTTGCAGTGCTACAATAGCACCTTCCTAGAGGTACGAGGGCTGAGAGAGTCTCGACGATGCAGCAACCAAGGAGGGTATCTCAGTAGAGAGCGCCAAGAGCATCAAGAAAGCCTGGAGTGTCCTAGAATGGTGGGGTTGCCTAGGGGCAAAGGGTCGAGCTTGATGTAGAGGCTAAGAGGATCACAAAGTGTCCGAGGATGTCGAGGACCCTAGATCGATAGATCTACGAGGAGGATCTTCTTGGGATTACTTTGAGAACATTGTATGGCTGAGTGCTTCTAGATTGAGAGAGAGGGTTGGTGAGTTTAGATTATATCTCCTCTACTGTTCTTTCTCGGTAGTGAAGCATTGCATGTCCCATGAATGTAGGCACTTGGGCCAAACCACGTAAATGGTTGTGTTTGTTTGTCTTCTTCTATCTTTTCATAGCAATAGGTGGTACCATATCTCCTATAGGTGATCTTGGGCAGGTGATCCATGTTGCACAGTTCATGGATCTATCCTAACATAGAGTCATGGAACACTGCCTAAGGGTGGATCTAAAATACGGGCCAATGAAGCAAAAAAAATATAGTTTTACACTAGAAATGTAAAAGGCTATAATGGACAAGATTGATAAGCTTCTTAAGCTAGGATTCATCCAGAAAGTGTTTTATCTAGACTGGATTGCAATTATTGTTCTTGTTAAAAAAAGCAAATGACAAGTGGAGGATGTGCATAGTCTTCACAGACCTAAACAAATCTTGCCCAAACCCTACCCAGGATTGACCAACTGGTGGATGCAACTTTGGACCATGAACTCCTCACCTTCATGGATGCCTTCTCAGGCTATAACCAAATCCATATGGCACCAGAGGATGAGGAGAAGACTACTTTTATTACTGACCGTGGTCTTTATTTTTATAGGATCATGCCCTTTAGGCTTAAAAATGTAAGTGTGACTTATCAATGCTTGGTAAATAAGATCTTCAAGGAGTAGATCGATTGCAACATGGAGGTCTATGTAGATGACATGCTGGTCAAAAGCTGATCTTCATTAAATCACATTATTGATGTTGAGGAGACCTTTAGCATGCTTCAGAAGTACAAGATGAAGCTGAATCCTATAAAATATACTTTCAAAGTAATCTTGGAGAAGTTCTTGGGATTCATGATGTCTAGCTGTGGCATTGAAGCCAACCCTGAGAAGATCAAAGCCATCCAAGAAATGACTACACCAAAAATAATAAAAGAAGTTCAATGCCTCACAGGCAATGTTACGTCCCTGAATCGCTTCATTTTAAGATTGGCTGAGTGCTACGTGCCCTTCTTCTAAGTACTCAAATAGCTTAAGAACTTCAACTGGACTCTTGAGTGCCAATAGGCCCTTGAATAATTGAAGAACTATCTCAATTCGCCTCCACTTCTAGCCAAACCAAAACTTAGAGAAGAGCTGTTCTTATACCGCTGTGTCCTCCATAGCTATTAGAGCCATACTTATTAGGAAAGAAGCTAAAGTCTACAAGTCAATATATTATATAAGCAAAGTCTTAAGGGATATAGAAATAAGGTACATCAAATTAGAAAAACTAATTTATGCCTTATTGATTACAACAAGGAAGCTCTGACCTTATTTCCAGGGGCACACCATTACTCTCCTTACTGATCAATCAATAAAGAAAATTCTCCACTGATCTGACACCTTCGAAAGATTGGCAAAATGGGCAATTGAGTTGACTGAATTTGATATTCATTTTCAACCTCAGCTAGCCATTAAAGCTCAAATACTGACCAATTTTATAGTAGAATGCACCATTCCGAATAGAACCGAATTGGAGCACCAAGAAGTTCATATCCCTAGCTCCCCTAAATAGAAAGTTGATCTTCCTAAAAACTTCTAGGCATTATATGTAGATGGTTCATCTAATGCTTCTAGAGCAGGCATGGGCTTGATTCTCATCAATCCAGAAGGAGTTGTAGCAGAGTATGCATTATGCTTCGACTTTCCTGCCACTAATAATAGAGTAGAGTATCAAGCCCTACTTGCAGGACTCAAAACAGTCAAAGCGATAGAAGTAGAACATCTAAAGGTTTATAGTGACTCCCAGTAGATTGTGGGGCAAGTCCGTGATAATTACGAAGCTCGAGAAGAAAGCATGAAGAAGTACATAGAAAAGGTAAGGAGCTTAATCTCGACCTTTAATAATTTTGATATCCAGCGAATCTTTAGGGTGGAGAACACTAGAGTCAATCTGCTTTCTAAGCTAGTTACCTTAGCTTTAAACGAGCTGCTAAGAGAAGTCCTTTTTGAAGTCCTGCAGTATCCAAGTGAAGGGAAGACTTAGTTTTTCGGATCAGGTTCGTTCAGATTTGATTGGATCAAGAGAGATATTTCAAAAATTTTTCTCTTAGATCTAGATCAAATCTAAGACTTTTCAGATCTGATATTATTGATCTAATAAAAAAATAAAATTAAATAAAAAATAAATTAAATCTAATTTAATTTTACCTTGTTGCAGATAATTTGATTACCCTATGATGATCCTCATGTCTGCCTGAGGTTCTAGATCTAGCCACGCAAGTACCTGGCCTCTATCGATATCCACTCGAGTAGGATCTAAAGATCTCCTCCTTCTTTATCACTTCTTCAAAAATTAGATCTGGATTTGATTTTGAAGATCTTCAAAACTTCTTTCGAAGATCTTCAAAACTTCTTTCGAAGATGTGAGTTGTCTCTTACAGTAGTGCTGCCTTCTTCCTTTTCCTATCACCTTTCTCTTGCTTGGATCGCACCAAACTTATGCCAAAAAATTTTTGGGCATGGATAGGAGAGATAACACCTAAAGGTTGTGTGGAAGAGGAAGAGGGGAAGCCTTATGGTGTGGGCAATGGGTCAAGCATCTTTGATCTTGGTGTAGATAGTGTTTTTATAGACCCTGTTGCGCCATGCAATGCTACATCATCCCGGCCAATCATGGCTTTCTATGCAATCAAATCTAAATTTGATTGATGGGATGACATCATCAGATCCAATCAGATGAGAGCCCCTCTAAATCATCCTTAGATGGCACCAAGATTAAGTCAAAGCAGTTTTTTAGGTGCCATCCAATTAGAATCCCCGAAGCAACTAGAGTCCCATCTGTACGGGACTCCAAATGCTTTATCCATGGGTGAATGCCTCTCTAGGCATCCACCCCATATCCATCTACTTTTTAGCAGGTGGACTGATCCAAGATCTCTCTCCTATGATGGCTTGACACATGGGCAGATGTCTAAGTGTCAATGGTCAATGTTTGACCAAATGTCCAAAATAGGATTTAGTAGGTGACGAAAAATGATAGGTGTTGTCTTAAATTCATCTTATAAATTAGGACAATACTTTTCCAACCTGAACAAGCTTCAATCAGACCAAGTAAAGATACCTGAGTGAGCCCAGACACATTTGGCACAGTCAAGACAAACTTTAATGATAATTAAAGGAGAACATTAGGCTCGATCGTGTGCTAGCACGATTTTCTTAAACCGAATTGAATCTAATTCAAATCAATTTAACTGGGTTAGTCCAATTGATGATATCTAGATCAAAACCCTTATTTGTGTGATCCTAGTTAGGTTCAGTTCTGTATGGTAATGGGATATGTCATGATCTCTATCATCAGACATCATCGAAACTCCTTTCGATGGATCAGAACTCTTCTGATTCAGACAAGCTAGAATGATCGATCATCTAAATCATTCTAATTGCTCCCAAAATCCACCAGTGACACCTAGCAGTATATGGTGGCAACCCATCAGAGCTAAAAATGCGAACCTCTTGGTGCAGCTACCTGTGTGATTAAGTTCTTCTATCTTGAGCCCCGATCTCAGATTAGGGTTAAGGGTAACTCGTCAAACCCTAATCTCTGTCATATGATGTAATCATTCGATTCAAGTCCAATGTGAAAATCTAAATAGAAACTCTTTCTATTATTTCACTCTACCATGGCCATGGGCTTCTGGACTTGATTCTCATGATCATCATAGGGCTACTCCTCATACCACCGAGGTAGATAGATTCCCATCTTGATGCAATCCAGTTCCTACAATGAACATGCTATAGCCAACATACACCTCAGGGTTCCATATGGCTAGGAGATCGAGTAATGGTGTAGTCAAACTATAACACCCTCAAGGTGAACTATCGATGCACCTCAGGTCAAAGAACCAGACACACTACTGCAGCATCGAGTCAGTCATTGACGAGAAGGTAGACTTCCTAATGACTACTCGAGGTGGTCACGCTCAGTGCCCTCGTTCTCTAACGAGTACCTGTACTCTCGCTCCTGGTGTCTCCACACCGTAGACTCAAGACTCATCTACTAAAGAGAAGCGATTGTACACCAACCTTCCTGGATCAATCACCATCCTCGTGATGATCCTATGGTCGGGAGCATTTTATGAGTTAATAATGATTATTCATGTCTTAAATTTTCAACTCTTGAAAATATGAATTATCATTACCATTAACTCAAGAGGATGTATCACAGACACTAAATACACATTGTGATAGAAAATAACCCATTTTATTAATTTATAGTCAAAATTATAATTTTGCCCCTAGAAGTGTATTACAAGTGTCAGCCAATTCTGGCTTCTAGGGCACATATATCTAACAATCTCCCACTTGTCCTAAAGCCAATTGGCTACAAAGTCTAAGTCCCATCTTCTCAAGGTGGGCTTCGATCTTCTGCTGGCCAAACGGCTTTGTAAGTGGATTTCTGCCACATTATCTGTGGAGTTCGACTCTCTTGACCTCGACGTAATCCTTTCTCGAGGTAATCGCGGATGAGATGGTATCGCCGCTCAATGTATGCTTGGATTTTTGGTGAGACCTCGGCTCCTTAGCAAGGGCTATGGCGCCATTATTGTCGCAGTATAGAGGAATGGCATCTGATGGCATTACTCCAATTTCTATGGTGCAAACTTCTTGTACCAGAATGCTTCCTTTGCAGCCTTCTGATGCAATGATATATTCTGCTTCCATGGTGGAATCTGCTATCACTGTTTGCTTGGAACTCTTCCAGCTGACAGCACCACCATTGCACACAAAACAGACTTCCAGATGTCGACTTTCGATCATCTATATCGGACATGAAAGTCCGAGTCTGTGTATCCCTTGGACTTGGAGTTCTCCATTACCAAAGACCAACATCATATCCTTAGTTCTTCTCAAGTACTTAAGGATACATTTCACAGAAGTCCAGTGTTCTTCACCTGGATTTGACTGATATCTGCTTGTGACACTCACAGCATGGGCTATATCAGGTCGTGTACATAGCATGGCATACATGAGGCTCCCTATTGCAGAAGCATAAGGGATCTTGCTCATGCGTTCTATTTCCTCAGGTGTGCTGGGCACATCTTCTTGGAAAGATGAATACCATGTCTGAAGGGTATTAATCCCCTCTTAGAGTTTTCCATACTAAACTCTCTTTAGTACTTCCTCTATGTACATCTTCTGTGAAAGTCCTAGCATCCTATTCGGTCTATCCCTATAGACCTTAATTCCTAGAATAAAGGATGCTTCACCTAGGTCTTTCATGGAGAATTCCTTTGGACAACCATATTTTGACTGATGTCAACATGGGAATATCATTTCCAATAAGGAGGATGTCATCCACGTACAATACGAGGAAGACAACAGCGCTCCCACTGACCCTTTTGAAAACACATGGTTCCTTCTTCATTTTTGATGAAACCAAATAATTTTGATCACATCATTGAAACGAGTGTTCCAGCTCCGAGATGCTTGCTTAAGTCCATATATGGACCTTTGCAGCTTGCAAACCTTGTGATCAGTATCACTGGATGTGAAACCTAGCGGCTGTTCCATATAGATATCTTCCTCAAGATATCCATTTAAGAATGCCGTTTTCACGTCCATTTGCCATATTTCATAATCGAAATAGGCTGCAACAGCAAGCAATGTGCGGATGGATTTTAGCATAGCTACTGGGAAAAGGTATCCTGATAGTCAATGCCTTCGTACGTTGACTATAACCTTTTGCCACTAGTCTAGCCTTGAATGTCTCCACATTTCCATCTGCACCAATCTTTCTCTTGAAGATCCATTTACACCCAATAGGTACTATACCTTCTGGTGGATCTACCAAGGTCCAGACTTGGTTTGAGTGCATCGAGTCAATTTCTGACTTCATTGCCTCTAAGCCATTTCTCGGAGTCGATATCTGATATCGCCTCGTTGTAGGTTTTGGGATCATCACCATGAGCACCATTACCTACGAGGAACATTTCTCTCTATTTCCTCTGAAATAATACCTAAGTATCTTTCAGGGGGATGGAAAAATCTCTTTCCGATCTACGAGGTGGAGGAGGTAGTGTTCTTATTGGCTCAACCTGATTTGGTTCCAATTGGTCCTTAGCTCGTTGTACTTGTGAGACTTTCACATCAAGCTTAATCTGCTTTCCAATGCCGCTATCTTGAATAAACTATTTTTCAAGAAAGATGGCATGTCGACTCACAATCACATTGTGGTCTTCTGGAATGTAGAAATAGTATCCTAATGACTCTTTAGGATATCCTATGAATCGAGCTCTAAAGGACCTAAACTCTAACTTGTCCGCTTGTTGTCTTTTGACATGAGCCGGACAACCCCAAATTCTGAGATGACTCAGACTTGGTTTCTTACCATGCCATATCTCATACGGTGTGGTAGGAACGGTTTTAGAGGGAAACCCTATTCAGTAAATAGATTGAAGTTAATAAATGAATGTCCCCAAAGAAAATCAGGGAGGTCTGTGAAGCTCATCATGGATCGAACCATATCCAATAGGATCCGATTTCTCCATTCTGAAACCCCGTTGAGTTGAGGTGTTCCTGGTGGAGTCCATTGAGAGACTATGCCATTTTCCTTGAGATAGTCTAGGAATTTTCGGCTAAGGTATTCACCTCCTCGATCTGATCGAAGAACCTTAATGGGTTTTTCAGTTTGTTTTTCTACTTCATGTCTGAATTCTTTGAACTTTTCAAAAGCTTCAGACTTGTGTCTCATAAGATACACATACCCATACCTAGACAGATCATCGGTAAAGGTAATGAAGTAGACAAAATTGCCTCTAGCCGGCACATCAAATGGGCCGCACACATCAGTATGTACTAGGGCAAGGAGATCTGTGGCCCTCTCCCCATGTCCAACAAAAGGGAGTTTAGTCATTTTGCCTTGAAGACAAGATTCACAAGTTGGATATGACTCGAAAGTCAATGGACTCAATAGCCCATTTTTCTCCAATTTGTTAATCCTATCTTCTGCTATATGACCTAATCTCAGGTGCCATAGATATCTATCATTTGGACTATCCCTAGGTCATTTTGATTTTTGGCATTCACGTTTTGCTCGATAGTTAAAATAGGTACATCAATATGTAACTGATAAAGACCATTAATAAGGAAAACCATTTGCAATTTTATTTCTTTCATAAAGAATGTTACAATGGTCCTTAAGAAAAGGTGATCACATAAGCCTTCTTGTGCTAAGCATGAAACAGAAATCAAATTCCTGCTAGCTGCAGGCACATAATAACAGTCTTTTAAAACTAAGTCTAAACCAGATGGTAATCGAAGAGGGTATGTTTCCCACGGCTACTGCAGCAACTCTTGCTCCATTTCTAACGATGCGTAGGATCATGTCTCCATCCCTCAGCCTCCTGCTATCCTCAAGACCCTGCATGGAAGTGCACAGATGAGCACTAGAACCAGAGTCAAGCACCCAACTGGATGCAGAAGAAACCGTAAGGTTAGACTCAATAACGAGCATACCTCCAGAAGGACCTTCCTTCTTGTTCTTCAGGGTGGCCAGGTAAGTAGGGCAGTTCCACTTCCAATGGCCGTCGCTGTTGCAATGGAAATACTTTCCTTTGACATCGGCCTTTTTCTTCATCTCTGCCTTCTTCTTCTTTGATCCTTCCACCTTTTGCTTTTTCACAGACTTCTTTTTCTTTCCATAAGACTTTCTTTTGGAAGAAGTCCATTCCATAGCAAGAACTGAGCCTTTAGAACCTTTCATAGAAAGCTCAGCGGTAACCAGCATATTCTCGGACCAGAGGAATTTTGAAGTTTATGCATGTGGTAATTCATGATGAATTGCCCATATGCATCAGTCAAGGATTGCAGAATAATATCATTCTGCAAATCCAAGTCCAACTTCACACCGAGCTTCTCAAGCTCTTCCAAGTCCTTGATCATTCATCAGACAGTGATCTTGGACTGACTGCCCATCATGCATCTTAGCCTTAAAAAGTCATTTCGTGACTTGATATTTGGCTGCGCGACTCTGTTCACCAAACATCTCCTGCAGGTGAGCCAACATTTGGCGAGCAGTCCTTGATATCTTCATGTTGGCGCTGGAGCTCATCAGACATCGAGCCCAACATGTAGTATCTGGCCTTATTATCTTCGTCAATCCATTTTTCAAGAGATGCTCTCTGTTTAGCGGATGGACGAGCTGGTAAGGTGGGAGGGTCCTGGTCCAATACATGAGTTAACTTCTCAAAACCCAAAATAATTTTAATAGTTCCTGAGCCAATCTTTATAATTGGGTCCGATCAGTCTATGTGTGTCCAGGATACGTGCCTAGTGGGTTGGACGCAGATTTTTTGCTTTTCCTATAGAGAGTCAAAGATTTTCAAGTTAGATATTGTAATTTATGACTTGACCAATTTATTTAGGAATTTTATTTTTAAATAAATTAGCTTCCACTATTTTCTCGGAATCCCTACACTCCCTCTGTAGAGATGCGAAAATCTCCATGATTAATGATTTCTAGTGGGTGGTGCGGTCTCACCAACTGACTCATCACCTCACCTAACAGTTATTGGTGATGGGTTAGCCAATGAGTGAACAACTCTTGTTCAATGATTCTCTAATCATGGTGCACCCAAACTTGGTCTCTAATTCATGAATCTCACCGTATCCAGAATATTGATCCACTCCTTAGTTAAGTCAGACCCACCATTTGCATAGACTGGATTCCTAATTGAGTCTCTCACCGTATCCAAAATATTGAGCCCAACTCATCCTCCAGCCCATAGCATCCAATGCCTAATAGACATGGTTGCGTCTTCCTAGTGCAACTGAGCCACTGTATCCAGTCGAGAACAATCAACCCTAGGAAGGGCCCGCACATCTACAATGGTGGAAGACCTCAGACTTAATCTTTTCTTAGGGAAGAATTTGATTCAGGTCTCATTAAACTAGACTTGGCAATAGTCATAACAATTATGACTAACCTAGTGGCATGGGTTAGCTCGGATTATTGACCACCTCAGATCAAGAACTGTGTCGATAAGATATGGCCAGGTAAGTGAGATCGGATGGAAGGAATATGCCATTAACTCGACAAGAATGCATTCGAGTCGAGTAGCTTCCAATTAAAAATTAGTCGGTCGTATCTGCCAAACTTACCTTAGACACCAAATTGTTGAGCCAGAACCAATTGGGTTAGCCTACAATCCAGACTCTAACCTCTGAGCCTAATTAGGTCTTGCTTGATCGATCACTCATGTGATTCGATCTTGATCCAGACTTAATCCTATTAGGCTGGTCAATTTAAGCACTCTTGATCCCATCTAACCAACTCTTGATTTAGTTTGATCAACTACTAGACCTAATTGAGCTACCCAAGCCTAAATCCAATTTTATAAATATGTCTTAAATCTAAAAATTCTCAATTTTTAGACCTTAATTAATATTTCATAATCTTAATTCTTAATTAAGTTTAGGGTTCACAAACAAAACATGTAAATAAAATTCTAGGATTTCAAGATCTAGGATTTCATAGAAAATAAGTTCTAGATTTCTAATTAAGGATGAATGCGCAGCACCCCTACACATCATAAGAACACCCAATCAAATGAAAGGAGTGTTTGATATGTGTGCTCTAGAAGCCAGAATTGGCTGACACTGGTAATACACCTCTAGGGGTAAAATTATAATTTTAACTATAAATAATAAAATAGATTATTTTACATCATAAATGTATATTTAGTGTCTATGATATATTCCTTGAGTTAATGGTAATGATAATTCATATTTTCAAGAGTTGAAAATTTAAGACATGAATTTTTGTTATTAACTCATAAAATGTTCCCGACCGTAGGATCATCATGAGGATGGTGATTGATCTAGAAGGTTGATGTCCAATCGCTTCTTTATAGTAGATGAGTTTTGAGTCTATGGTGTAGAGATATCGAAGCGAGAGTGTAGGTACTCATTAGAGAACGAGGGCACTGAGCGTGACCACCTCGAGCAGTCATAAGAAAATTTACCTTCTCATCGATGACTAGCTCGAAGCTGCAGTGGTGTGTTTGGTTCTTTGACCTAAGGCACATGGTGTTATAGTTTTACTACACCATGACTCGATCTCCTAGTCATTCGAAACTCTAAGGTATATGTTGGCTACAGCATGTTCATTGTAGAAATTGAATTGCACCAAAAGAAAATCTATATACCTCGATAGATGAAGAGCAACCTTATGACGATCATGAGAATCAAGTCCAAAAGCCCATGGCCATGGTAGAGTGAAATAATAGAAAGAGTTTCTATTAAGATTTTCACATTGGACTTGAATCGAATGATTAAATCATATGACAGAAACTAGGGTTTGACGAGTTTCACCTTAACCCTAATCTGATCGGGAGCTCAAGATAGAAGAACTTAATCACATAGGTAGCTGCACCGAGAGGTTCATTTTTAGTTTTGATGGGTTGCCACCATATACTGCTAGGTGTCACTGATGGATTTTGAGAGCAATTAGAATGATTTAGATAATCGATCATTCTAGTTGTCTAAATCAGAAGAGTTCTGATCCATCGAAAGGAGTTTTCGATGATGTCGATGATAGAGATCATGACATATCCCATTACCATACAGAACTGAACCTAACTGGATCACACAAATAAGGGTTTAGTATCTAGATATCATCAATTAGACTAACTCAGTTCAATTGATTTGAATTAGATTCAATTAGATTCAAGAAAATCATGCTAGCACACGATTGAACCTAATGTTCTCCTTCAACTATCATTAACAGTTGTCTTGACTGAGCTAAAAGTGTTTGTGCTCACTCAAGTACCTTTACTTGATCCGACTAGAGCTTGTCCAAGTCAGAAAAAGATTGTCTTAATTTATGAGATAAATTAGAGACAACACCTACCATTTTCCATCAGCTGCCAATTCTTGTCTTTTGACTTTGGTCAAACGTTGACTTTTAACACTTAGACATCTGCCTATATGTTATGCACCCATAGGAGAGCAGATAAGGGCTTGTCCTCTTACTAGAAAATGGAATGGAGGGGGTACATGCCTAGGGAGGTGTGCACCCAATGATAGGGATGCCAGGAGTTCCATACAGATGGGACTCCAGGTTGCTTCTTGGAATCAACTTAGGAGATGCCAAGGGACTCTGCTTTGATCAGTCTTGGCACCACCTAAGGATGATTTGAGGTTCCTCTCATCTGATTGAATCATGTGACATCATCTCACTAATCAAATTTAGATCTGATTGTATGAAGCAACGTAATTGGTCGGTATGATGTGGCACTGCATGGCACAGTAGGGTCTATATAAACCCTGTCTACGCCTAGCTTTCAAGAAGATCACCCATAGCCCATGCCACAAGGCTGCCCCTCTCCCTCCTCCATGCCATCTTCTAGTCCTCTCTCTCCTCTTCATGCCCAAGAAGATTTGGGCTCCAGTTTGGTGCAATCCAGACAAGAAAAAGGTGACGAGAAAGGAAGAAGGCAGCACTGCTGCAAGAGATGTTTCCCGATCTTCAAAAGGAGTTTTGAAGATCCTCCAAATCAGATCGAGATCTGATATTTGGAGAGATGATAAAGAAGGAGAAGATCTCTTAATCTAATCTGAGTTGATATCGGTAGAGGCCAGGCACTTGCGTGACTAGATCCTGAACCTCAGGCATTCAGTAGGATCATCATGGGGTAATCTGATTATCCAATAAAAGATAAAAATTAAATTAGATTTAATTTTTTTATTTTATTTTATTATATTCATAAAATTAGATATGAAATATCTTAAATTTAATCTAGATTTAAAAAAAATTTTTTTTAAATATCTCTCTTGATCCAATCAGATCTGAACGAACCTGATCCAAAAAATCTAAATTTTTTCTTCAATCGGTAACAGAGCTAGGTTCTAATAAATTATTTAGATCTAATTTAAATTTATTTTTAATATAATAATTAAATAATTTTAGATATCACATGAGATGTGATCAGATCTAAAATTAAAAAAATTAAAAATTAAATAATTTGGATCTAAGTTTTATAAGATATGCATGACTAGTTCTAAAATAGAATTATTCTATACATAGTATTGCATGTTCATAATTTAATTTAATTAAGAAATAATTTTAGATCTATTTATTTATTATTTTTTAATATTATAAATATTATAATAACATCTAAAAATATAAATAAAATTATTTAATTTTTGGATCATATGAGATATGATTGATGCATGTCTAGACTAGTTGTAGAATAGTTCTACATAATTATCTAGATTAGAATTTATTTTGATTAGATCAATTTAAATCTAATTTTTTAGATTATTATGAGATAATTTAGATCTAAAAATATGCATGATTATGATACATGAGATGTATGCAAAATATGTTTAAAGTTAGATCTAATTTTTATATGAGATATATGATATAGATCTAACTAGTTTTGTAGTATTATATGTTCCTGATTAAGGCGTTCCTCTTGGCCGTCCGGATCATAAGAACGAAGAAGGGATTTAAAGGCCCTCTCTTTCCATTCGATGGGGTGTTCTTATGATGTGTAGGGGTGCTGCGTGTTCGTCCTTAATCAAAAACCCAAAACTTACTTTCTGCAAAACCCTAGATCCTGAAACCCTAGGATTTATTGTGCATATTTTATTTATGAACCCTAAACTTAATTAAGAATTAAGATTATGGAAATATATAATTAGGTCTAAAATTGAGAATTTTAGATCTAAGACATATTCATAATACTGGGTTCGGGCTTGGGTAGCTCAATTAGGTCTAAGCGGTTGATCAAACCGAATCAAGAGTTGGTTAGATGGGATCAACAATGCTTAAAATTGACCAGCCTAATAGGATTAAGTCTGGGTCAAGATCGAGTCACATGAGTGATAGATCAAGCAAGACCTAATTAGGCTCAGAGGTTAGAGTCTGGATTGTAGGCTAACCCAATTGGTTCTGGCTCAACAATTTGGTGTCTAAGGTAAGTTTGGCACATACGACCGACTGGTTTTTAATTGGAAGCTACTCGACCTGAATGCGTTCTTGTACGAGTTAATGGCATATTCCTTCCACCGGATCTCACTTACCTGGCCATATCTGTTGACACAGTTCTGATCTGAGGTGGTCAATAATCCGAGCTAACCCATGCCACTAGGTTAGTCATAATTGTTATGACTAATGCCAAGTCTAGTTTAATGAGACCTGAATCAATTCTTCCTAAGAAAAGATTAAGTCTGAGGTCTTCCACCATTGTAGATGTGCGGGCCCTTCCCGGGGTTGATTGTTCTCGGCTGGATACAGTGGCTCAGTTGCATTGGAAAGATGCAACCATGTCTATTAGGCATTGGATGCTATGGGCTGGAGGATGAGTTGGGCTCAATATTTTGGATACGGTGAGAGACTCAATTAGGAACCCAGTCTATGCAAATGGTGGGTCTGACTTAACTAAGGAGTGGATCAATATTTTCGGATACGGTGAGATTCATGAATTAGAGACCAAGTTTGGGTGCACCATGATTAGAGAATCATTGAACAAGAGTTGTTCACTCATTGGCTAACCCATCACCAATAACTGTTAGGTGAGGTGATGAGTCAGTTGGTGAGACCGCACCACCCACTAGAAATCATTAATCATGGAGATTTTTGCATCTCTACAGAGGGAGTGTAGGGATCCGAGAAAATAGTGGGAGCTAATTTGTTTAAAAATAAAATTTCCCTAAATAAATTGGTCAAGTCAAAATTACAGTATCTAACTAGAATCTTTGACTCTCTACAGGAAAATGTCTGCGTCCAACCCATTGGCACGTATCCTGGACACACATAGACTGACTGGACCCAATTATAAAGATTGGCTCAGGAACTACAAAATTATTTTGGGTTTCGAGAAGTTAACCATGTTTTGGACCAGGACCCTCCCACCTTACCAGCTCGTCCATCCACTGAACAGAGAGCGTCTCTGGAAAAATGGATTAGACGAAGATAATAAGGCCAGATATTACATGTTGGGCTCGATGTCTGATGAGCTCCAGCGCCAACATGAAGATATCGGGACTGCTCGCCAAATGTTGGCTCACCTACAGGAGATGTTTGGTGAACAGAGTCGCGCAGCCAAATATCAAGTCACGAAATGACTTTTTAAGGCTAAGATGCGTGATGGGCAGTCAGTCCAAGATCACTGTCTGACAATGATCAAGGACATGGAAGAGCTTGAGAAGCTCGGTGTGAAGTTGGACTTGGATCTGCAGAATGATATTATTCTGCAATCCTTGACTGATGCATATGGGCAATTCATCATGAATTACCACATGCATAAACTTCAAAATTCCTTGGCCGAATTAATGAATATGCTGGTTACCGCTGAGCTTTTCTATGAAAGGTTCTAAAGGCTCAGTTCTTGCTATGGAACGGACTTCTTCCAAAAGAAAGTCTTATGGAAAGAAAAAGAAGTCTGTGAAAAAGCAGAAGGTGGAAGAGGAAAAGAAGAAGAAGGCAGAGCGAAGAAGAAGGCCGATGATCAAAGGAAAGTGTTTCCATTGCAACAGCGACGGCCATTGGAAGCGGAACTGCCCTACTTACCTGGCCACCCTGAAGAACAAGAAGGAAGGTCCTTCTGGAGGTATGCTCGTTATTGAGTCTAACCTTACGGATTTCTTCTGCATCCAGTTGGGTGCTTGACTCTGGTTCTAGTGCTCATCTGTGCACTTCTATGCAGGGTCTTTGAGGATAGCAGGAGGCTGAGGGATGGAGACATGATCCTACGCATCGGTAATGGAGCAAGAGTTGCTGCAGTAGCCGTGGGGAACATACCCTCTTCGATTACCATCTGGTTTAGACTTAGTTTTAAAAGACTGTTATTATGTGCCTGCAGCTAGCAGGAATTTGATTTCTGTTTCATGCTTAGCACAAGAAGGCTATGTGATTACCTTTTCTTTAAGGACCATTGTAACATTCTTTATGAAAGAAATAAAATTGCAAATGGTTTCCTTATTAATGGTCTTTATCAGTTACATATTGATGTACCTATTTTTAACTATCGAGCAAAACGTGAATGCCAAAAATGACCTAGGGATAGTCCAAACGATAGATATCTATGGCACCTGAGATTAGGTCATATAGCAGAAGATAGGATTAACAAATTGGAGAAAAATGGGCTATTGAGTCCATTGACTTTCGAGTCATATCCAACTTGTGAATCTTGTCTTCAAGGCAAAATGACTAAACTCCCTTTTGTTGGACATGGGGAGAGGGCCACAGATCTCCTTGCCCTAGTACATACTGATGTGTGCGGCCCATTTGATGTGCCGGCTAGAGGCAATTTTGTCTACTTCATTACCTTTACCGATGATCTGTCTAGGTATGGGTATGTGTATCTTATGAGACACAAGTCTGAAGCTTTTGAAAAGTTCAAAGAATTCAGACATGAAGTAGAAAAACAAACTGGAAAACCCATTAAGGTTCTTCGATCAGATCGAGGAGGTGAATACCTTAGCCGGAATTCCTAGACTATCTCAAGGAAAAATGGCATAGTCTCTCAATGGACTCCACCAGGAACACCTCAACTCAACGGGGTTTCAGAATGGAGAAATCGGACTCTATTGGATATGGTTCGATCCATGATGAGCTTCACAGACCTCCCTGATTTTCTTTGGGGACACTCATTGTTAACTTCAATTATCTTACTGAATAGGGTTCCCTCTAAAACCGTTCCTACCACACCGTATGAGATATGGCACGGTAAGAAACCAAGTCTGAGTCATCTCAGAATTTGGGGTTGTCCGGCTCATGTCAAAAGACAACAAGCGGACAAGTTAGAGTTTAGGTCCTTTAGAGCTCGATTCATAGGATATCCTAAAGAGTCATTAGGATACTATTTCTACATTCCAGAAGACCACAATGTGATTGTGAGTCGACATGCCATCTTTCTTGAAAAATAGTTTATTCAAGATAGCGGCATTGGAAAGCAGATTCAAGCTTGATGAGAAAGTCTCACAAGTAGAACGAGCTAAGGACCAATTGGAACCAAATCAGGTTGAGCCAATAAGAACACTACCTCCTCCACCTCGTAGATCAGAAAATATTTTCCGTCCCCCTGAAGATACTTAGGTATTATTTCAGAGAAAGTAGAGAAAATGTTCCTCGTAGGTAATGGTGCTCATGGTGATGATCCCAAAACCTACAACGAGGCGATATCAGATATCGACTCCGAGAAATGGCTAGAGGCAATGCAGTCAGAAATTGACTCGATGCACTCAAACCAAGTCTGGACCTTGGTAGATCCACCAGAAGGTATAGTACCTATTGGGTGTAAATGGATCTTCAAGAGAAAGATTGGTGCAGATGGGAATGTGGAGACATTCAAGGCTAGACTAGTGGCAAAAGGTTATAGTCAACGCGAAGGCATTGACTATCAGGATACCTTTTCCCAGTAGCTATGCTAAAATCCATCCGCACATTGCTTGCCTGTTGCAGCCTATTTCGATTATGAAATATGGCAAATGGACGTGAAAACGGCATTCTTAAATGGATATCTTGAGGAAGATATCTATATGGAACAGCCGCTAGGTTTCACATCTACTTGCCTCTCCTTCCATTCAAATGGGGTGTTCTTATTTTGATGTGCTGTAGGGAGATGCTGCGCGTTCTCCTTAATCGAAAATCAAGAATTATTTTCTGCTTAAAATCTTAGATTGCCTAAAATTCTAGGATTTGTATTTACATGTTTTATTTTGTGAACCCTAAACTTAATAAGAATAGATTATGAATTATGTTAGGTCTCTAAATTAAAGAATTTTAGATCTAAGGACATATTTTCGTTTAAAAAATTGGGTTCGGGGCTTGGGTAGCTCAATTACGAAATCTTAAGCAGTCGATCAAATCGAATTCAAAGAGGTTGATTAGATGGGTATCAATAGTTGCTTAAAATTGATCAGCCCCTAATAGGATTAAGTCTAGGCAAGATACGAGTCACATGAAGTGATAGATTCAAGCTAAAGACCATAATAGGCTCGTTTGCTTAGGTCTTGGATTGTAGGCTTAATCTGATTGGTTTTGTCTAACAATTTGGTGTCTAAGTAAGTTTGTAGATACTGATCGACTAATTTTAATTGGGAGCTACTCGATTCGACATGCGTTCTTGTCGACGTTAAGGCATGATTCCTTCCACCGATCTCGACTTACATTGGACCTATTTGTGTTAGTTTCCTATCTGAGTGAGTCATAATTCGAGGCTAACCATGCCAAGGTTATCATATATTATGCTATGTCAGTCTAATTTATGAGACCTAAACAAATTTTCTAAGAAAAAGATTAAGTCTAAGGTCTTCAACCATTGTGAGATGGCAGTTGACCCTTTTCGATAGGTTGAATTTCTCGACTGGTTGGTTATAGTGTGTTCAGTTCATTGGAAAGATGTGCAACTATTTCTATACACATTGGATGCTACAATTGGAGGATGGATTGGGATCAATATTTTGAATATAGTGAGAGACTTAATTTAAATCAATCTGTTTGAAATGGTGGATCTAACTTAACTAAGAAGTGGATCAATATTTTTAGGCATAGTGAGATTCATAAATTAGAGATCAAGTTTGGGTGTACCATGATTAGATAATCATTGAATAAAAGTTGTTTCAACTATGACTATCATCACCAATGTTAGTGAGTGGATGAAGTTCAGTTGGTGGACTGCACATCCACTAGAAAATCAATTAATCGATGGAGATTTTTTTGTATCTCTATAGAGGAAGTTGTTTAGAGATCGTGAGAAATAGTGAGGCAAATTTATTTAAAAAATAAAAATTTTTAATAAATTAGTCAAGTCTTAAATTTCAATATCTAACTAAAAACTTGGAACTCTCTTATAGGAAAATGTTGCATCCAACCACTAGCACGTATCCTAGATGCTGGATGATTGAACCAATTACAAGGATTTGGCTTTGAAACTCAGAAATCATTTGGCTTAGAGAAATTAATTATGTTGTGGATAAAGGTCCTATCCATCTTACCAACTCAATCCATCGTGATAGAGAGCATCTCTTGAAAAGTGGATGGATGAAAGAAATTAAGGATAGAACTATATTTTGGCTCTGATTCTTGATGAGTTCAGATGCCAACATGAAGATATCAAGCTCGACAAATGGTAGTCAACCTACAAGAGATTGTTTTTGGTTAATCAGGAGTCGGTGCAGCAGGTATCAGTCATTAAATTGGGGACTTATTCAGGCTAAAATGCGTAATGGGCAGTCAGTCTCTAAGGATCATTATCTGATATGATCAAATGGGATTGGAAGAGCTTGAAGAGTCGAAAAGTGAAAGTTGGACTGGATCGTACAAGAATGATATATTCTGCATTCTTGACTGATGCATATGGGCAGTTCATCATGAACTACCATATGCATAACTTCAAAATTTCTTGGCTGAAATATGGAACATGCTACTTACTGCTTGATTTTTCATGAAAGATTTCTCTAAAGGGCTTAGTGCTTGCTGTGGAATCGACTTGTTTATTGGAGAAATCTTTTGGAAAGAAGAAAAAGTCTATAAAAAAGTAGAAGATGGAAGTAGGAAAAAAAAAAGAAAAGATTAGAGCTCGGAAGAAAGGGAAACCGCTGATAAAGGAAAGTATTTCCATTGCATAATGATGGCTATTGAGAAGCGGAATACCTATTACATGGCACCTGAAGGAATAAGTAGGCAAGATCCATCTAGAGGTCATGTCGTTTATTGAGTCTAACTTACGATTTTTCTGCATCCAGTTGGTGTGCTTGACTCTGATCTAGATGCTTCATTGTTATTCTATGAGAGGATATTTAAGGTTAAGTAGGAGTGTTGAGGGAGTGGGTGACTGATCCTACGATCGAAAATAAGAGAAAGAGTTATTATCGTTGGTCTTGAATATCCTTCTTCACTACATTGTTTTTAGACTTGTTTAAAAGATTGTTATATGTGCTATAGCAGCAGGAATTTGATTTTGTGTTATATGCCTAGCATAGAGGCTAAGTGTAGGTTAGTTTCTTAAGACCATTTAAACATTCTTTATGAAAAAATAAAATTTGCAAGTGGTTTCCCTTATTAATGATCTTTACCAGTTACATATGATGTATCTATTTTTAATATTGAGCAAATGTGAATGCAAAAATTGGTCTAGGGATCTAGT